>APFE031555922.1:35253-58799 GCA_000404065.3 Pinus taeda
GGGAAATCTCTGTGTATATGTGTTTTATGTGTTATGCTCTCGCATTTTTATTTTTTCTGTGATTTAGAATTCGTATGTAGGTAATTTCTATACAGGGTTAAAACCTACATCTTTGTCATGGCCCTGACCTTTTCATTTTATGCACCATACTTCCTCACGCACCTCTGGCCAAGTTGTCCTATCTTGTTTCAAATCTTTCATCTCTAGACATAGATTCTATAGTTGAGCGTGGATTTATTGGACTCCCAAACCAGGGTCTTGTATAGGGGTCTCATGCAACCTCATTGCGATCTCCATCGCTTCGGTCTGGGTGGAAAGTTTTTGCTGTGACAATGTCATCCTTAAGTGTGGCGTAAGTGAGGCCACAAACCATGCACGATGTTGTGCATCTGTTAATGTCATATTGGCTTCGCGTATCATGCTCTTCAACC
The DNA here is from genome assembly GCA_000404065.3 of Pinus taeda. Classification (NCBI taxonomy): domain Eukaryota; kingdom Viridiplantae; phylum Streptophyta; class Pinopsida; order Pinales; family Pinaceae; genus Pinus; species Pinus taeda. The sequence continues at coordinate 35,685 of APFE031555922.1, forward strand.
TTTGGTCCAGTTCCCAGGGGGTCTCGCCCAAGAGCATCGCAATCTCCTTAAACCCGATGATTAATTGGGTCTCTAATTTTGGCCTGCTAAATTCCTTGTTCAGTGTGGTCTGGATCTCTACAATTCTTGTGTTTGGGTGGTCATTGGAATACTTGATATACCATGTTAATGCACGATCCTATAGTGCACTCACCAGTGTAGCATTTTTAATATTATCATCCACAATGCCCTGTGCTTCTCATACTACTCTTACCATAAACCAGAATTGGTCTGAATCCACATTTCCTACTCCTCTGAATACTGGTAGTTTGATCACACTCACCATACTAAACTGTGGAGGTGGCGGAGGTGGAGTGGGTGGAGATGGAGGTGAGGGGGGTGAAGTAGGTGGCGATGTGGGTGGGGGTGGTAGATGCAAAATTTTTTTCCTTATCAATCTGGCCACGCTTCTCGTAGATACCTTCGTGAGCTCATCCTCGCTCTCTCGCGAGGGTGAAATTAAGGGATTGTTTCCTAAATCCTCACTACTTCTGCTTCTGTATATCCTTCCGCTTCGTGTAGTCCCAAACATTAATTTATTTGCATAACCCAGTTTTCATACAACAACATCCTAATCCATGTGTTCAAATATTTAATATACTTACCTCACGGTCCCTTGAGAAAATGTCACTCTACCTCGTTGTAGCTGACGGTCGTGTCTATTGAAAACTCAGTGATAAATCCTCCTATTATTCGGTCGAGTCAGTGGTCCACAGCTTGTGCTATCTTATCTTCTGAGGCTTCTAGTCTGCGCACTAGTTCCAGAGTCCACACTATTGGTTTGTCGATCCACTCATACAACTCAGATGGAAAATATGCAAAGAATATTTCATGGGTTTTAGTTTATAAGTAGTGATCCAACCACTGTTCCTTAGATACTCGTGGATTTCTATTTTCCTGCACCGCGAACTCGTGAATCTTTTTTTCCAACCACTCTTCAATTTCTTTCTTTATAGGTTTCCAGTGCATGACATCAGACATCCCTTATGCAGATCCTGGTCCTAGAAATTGATCCATTTGTTGGCTTAGTGGGGCCTGACCCAGGTTCAGAGGTGATTTAGCCAAGAAAATCCTGGTACTACTGGCCCTTTCGGCAATAGTCCACAGGGCCCAGACTGAGATCTCACCTGAAGTAGTATGGAAGGGTGCTAGAACCAAGTTTCCACACCTTGGGTATGTCTGATATGTTAGGATTGGTACGCGGTTCAACCATTGTGATCACTACGCTATGCACACCAGTGGGCACCTCGCGGCCTACGATGTTGTCCTCACACAATCGTATTCATAGCACAGTCCTTGTTATTTACCCAAGTCTTTCCTACTTATGCAATGTTAGCTGATTACTTAGATTATGTTCATATATAAGTATTCTGAACCATACAAACATTTACTCAACTGCGCGCAGTAAATAAATAGAGAAAAATTAATGCATAACAATAAAATAATGATTCAAGACTAGATGAAAAAAATTAGGATAAACTTCTCTTTATTAGCTTTTTGTCTCAATTATAGACTCGACTCACCCTGTGCACTCAGTTGCAAGGGTCTGCGTACTTAGTTGCGGATTCTACTAAGCCTCTACACACTCAGTTACAGAGCCTCTTTCTACTACTAAAACGCAAGACACTTAGAATTCTACTCTAAGCTTGAACCACTCCTTCGCTACCCATCCTCTTATCTACTCCCTTTACAACTTTAGAGCCTTGCTCTATTTATACAATCCCATGGTCCACGAACCATGGGTAGGCAGACATGACTTTACATTACATTACATTACTTTAGGGCAGACAACCCTATGACTCAACTTCTACTTCACGCTCCGCACTCGCAATTCCCGGAGCCTTACAAAACCTTTAACCAAAACTTGGGCTTTGAGCCCCAAAAAACATGTTGTGGGGGGGGATTCCATGCCCAACAGCCCTAAAAGTTGAAATTCCCTTGCATTATTTATAAGGGTGACCACCTTCTTTGAGATTGTCCTGGTATTCCCAAGGTCTTAGAAGTGTGGTATACAGGTTCACATTGACCATTATCATCAACTTCTGGAGGTCATGCTAGTGATAAACCTTCAACTAGTGTCAGTAAAACCCATGGGAAAAAGGGAAAATTCAAATTTCAATGTAAGTTGTGTGAAGGTAATCATCCCATTCACCTTGGTCCTCTTGTGGATGAGGCGTCCAAATAATTGCAAAATATTACATTTTCTCAGGCTTGTCTTCTATTTGGTTATCAAAAGCTTTCCCCCTATCCTTCGCTAATTAATTAATTGATTGATCAAAATCCATCTTTGTTCAACCCTTCTCTCTCTCGAAGTGAGTCTAGTAAGTCCATTCTCAGCCAAACATTGGTTGGGAAAATGGTAGACCTGGATCTACCTTTAGTTAATCATACCTTTTTGGTAAAGAGTGAACCTCATACCACTTAGTTTCTTCTAGTTTCTTCAGTTTCAAATGTACTATAGGGAAATTCTCCTGTTGCTGAGGTACGTGAGAGAAATTTTCCTATTCTGATAGAGCAACAGGGCATTCCTCGTGTTCCTACAACACCCCCTCCATGTAATTTAGTCACTTGTTTTGATTAGAGTTTACTAGTATGATATCATCTTCTATCTTATGTGCCTTTCCAGATCACAGTAAAATATTATAATATGGTTGTATCTAGCACATTCATAGATGAGGGTGCATCTATTAGCATTTTTTCCTCAACTTCTTGGAAAGATTTAGGTTCTCCGTAGCTTGTCCCCATCACCCAGAATCTGCTAGATTTTAACAGAGGAACCAATCAACCATTAGGGATCCTTCCTAAATTACCTATTACTTTGGGAGGAAAGAATCTCTATATAGACGTGATGGTTGTCTAAGGCCTGTTTGATTTTAATATAGTCCTTGGTCGTGACTATGTTTATGTCACGGGATCTCTTGTCTCTTCCCTCTTTTGAGTGATGTGTTTCCTACATTAAGGAAGCATCGTGATCATTGATCAACTTGCATTCATTAGTAATAAATCAAATCCCACTCAACCATCATCCATAAATGTTTCTTATGTGCAAGTGGTATCACCCCTACCATAGGTTAATTACGTGGCCACCTATTCCATGCCAACATCTACTAATGATCTAGTAGGTTATGTAGTAAATCATGTATTGGCAGAATTGGAGCCTGATTTTTCATTTGGATCCCTGGACATGTATCCATTCCAGAGTGGTTTTCTCCCATCTAATGAAAACCTCTTGGAATACATGGCCTCTTTTGGTCCATGATCAAGGTGTTTGGAGCATAGTTCCTTTACTTGTGTCAATCTGATTAAAAAATGAAACAAGGTGTCATAAGCATGGTTATTTTCCTATGTCATGTTCATTAAAAATTGAAACAAATTCCCCTTCGAATTTGAGTCTTTGATTAGATCTTGTAAAATCCCAATCGTTTCTTTCACTTGATCTCGTAAGTGAACCTTCATTCCATCCACTTAGGTGAATGAAATGAAGCTTGGGGGGCATGTTCCTCAAATTGAATCATTATGTTGGTGGCATGTAAACTCATCTCAAGCATATTTTATCTTTGTTTCAATCTTGTGTAAAAATGAAACCAAATCTCAAGCATAGTTTGTCTCCATTTCAAGCTTGTGTAAAAATGAAACCAAATCCAAGCATAGTTTCTTCTCATGTTTCAAGCTTGTGAAAAATGAAATCATCTTCAAGTATACTCAAGCATAGTTTCCCAAGTTTCAAGATTGTGTAAAAATGAAACCATTCCCATTTTACCTCTCATGATTGTTGTTTTTGTGAACTTATTTTTTCTAGATGGGCCTTGGTTGTTTCATTCCATCGTCACCATCTCTTTGGAATATCATACACTTTCACTTAGTTGTTTTATCATTTCTTGGGGAAAATCTACAATGAGTGGTCTTATTAGCCAACCTCTTGACCTTTACATGTTTTGAGCAGTTCCTTCATGACCAGAACCAGTTTCTATCCTTTTTTACCACTCATTCTTCCAAGCAGATCATCTTTTATCTCTTTTCTAACTCTTAAAATATGAAAAGATTGCCAAGTACTTTCCTTTTAAAACTTGTTAAAGTAAATGAAGTGAAGTCTACTCAGGTATATGTTTAACCCTTTTTTAGACTGAGATAGATAATTGTACGAAAAAGGAATACCTTAGTTGAACAGGCTAAGAGGTTCTCTTGGATATTATTTTCTACCTTTTCATGTTCAAGACACGATTTACAAAAATAGACCATTGGAGTTTTGTTTTCCGCTTATTTTTCAAAATATCTAGACATGAAAAATATGTCGAGTTACCCCTCTGTCGAACTGATAAAATGTAAAAGACACAGCACTTGTCACCATGACGAGACCAATTTTCTCCTTCCTAGGGCTTGTAAAACTTACTAGGATGGATACATATGAAGGATGAACTTATATGGCAATAATATGTTATCCCCTTCAAGTTTGTGATTTAAAAATAATGGGGTAGTCACTGGAAATGGTGGGGGGAAAAATGAAAGTGATCATCTCTTGTATTTTTTAAAGGAAACATATCACTCTTGAACATGACACTCATATGTTGCTCGTGTTGGGTTTGGGACATCCACATTTAGTCACTTGCCTTCCTGGGTTTTGGAAATCCATTTTTCCTCTCATAAGATTATAAAACTTTGTTATTATGACTTCCTATGTTGAGTCAAATGTTGCCAAACTCCGGAGTCATGTGGCCGATATTTTCAAGAGAATTATTATCTACAGTTTTGTACCACTTATATGTTTTCTAACTTTCTGCCACAACCTTGGATCACACTTATCTACTCTACTACATCCTTTGTTTCATGTCAATGATGTGAGATTCATTATGGCCCTCCATCGATGGATCACTTCCTGTTGACTTCAACTCATTATTCTGGAATATGATCTAGAAACTCCCTTCCAGTACCTTAGATCTTGCATGCCTTAATGGTGATTTCGTTGCATTCGACAACATGTTTACATCATTGACCTTCGAGTGGATGATTCCACGAGTGTTTGACTTCAACTCCATTATTCACATTCATGGATTGTGTTGATTGTACCCTAAGATCCCTCTTTTTTGGATCCCTAACTCCCTCTATGTTCCTATAAATCAACTCCATTCCATCCCCAAATGGTTGGTCATTGATTGTTGCATCCCTATGCTAAGATTATGCTTACATGCTACCCATTCTAACTTGGAGAAGGAGTTCTTGAAGAGTCTTTTATTGTACTTGGACTTCCACCAAAGGGAGGTCTCCAACATTAAGGCATAGGTTGTATGCTTCCCTTTTTAGCTTATTAATATATACATATGATGTTCACTTTCCATAATTTTGTAAATGTTTGTAATTTTAGCTTAATACTCCTTGATATCTTAATTAGTTTACGTTTCATGTATTCCATATATGTTCTTGTATCTTTCATAGCTCTTTGATTTTCCTTTCAGATACTTGGATGTCAAGAACAATTAAGGAGTGAGTCCTAGAGTGAAAGAATAAAAATCATATCCAAAAGGATTATGTGATTGGCATCAGAGTGAGATAGGTTCCTCCTTCCCTCTACATTTGTTAAAAATAAATTAGGAAAGTGTATGTTAGTTTGTTTAGTTTGTTGCTAGACCCACTCATTGGGCTAGAGGGATTGCCTCTATCTGCAGAGGGGCTTACCTTCACAACACAGAGTGACATACATACATACATACATACATGCATGCATACATATAAACATTAGCATAAAACAATCATGATTCCTGATGACCCTATCAGATAATCGAATACATACATACATGTATACATATCTATACATCAACCTAATTATGATCACAACATATTTACCATATATCATGAGGTCAAGTTTAAGAGAACCCCCTTTATCCATGCACGACATGGACAAAATCAAGAACAATAGTTCCCAACTTAGACATGGAATATGATGCCTCAAATCCATTTATTTTATGTTTCTGTTAACTTTGTCATGATTGTCCTTCCACCATCTATTGATCCTAATGGACCCAATCAATCCAACTACTGTCATACTCTTGCCTTCAGCTTCCCTTATATATGCATTGGCTTTGTCTAGGTCTTTCATTACCTGTTGGGGTTTCATTCAGTTTTCCCTGAGTGCCAATAACCATCCTCCTTCCCCAACGAAATCCCAAGGCACTCAAAACATAAAAGACAGGAACAAGAAACAATAATAAGAAAGCCATGAAAACCTGAAACCAATACAACACCACAAGCAAAGTAGCATGGCCATGCACTAGACATAAATAAAATTGCAAATCAAGCACATGAAAATCACAAAACACTAAAAGCACAAGCCTAGAGAAAAATATCATGACTCAATCCCCATGGGGTTCCTAATGCTTCCAATGAAAATCTCTACCCAAGCCTTCTTCAAGATTCCATGGAAGCCTCTTTTTCCATGTAATCCCCTACATCATACTGCCATAAACACATAACTAGCAGTGAATAAATAAATATAGCGATATACATGATACCTCACCTTACTGTTACAAGCATGTTCCCTTGTAACTGAACACACCCATAACATCTCCTAAGGGACTCCAAATCCTTGAAGAATCCATCCATAACTAGAACCAACTATTATAAATATCAAATACATATTTATGAATATAACACATGTCCTCATAATGTTAGAAAATATTAGGGTTAAGAATACTTCACATATTCATGCAACTCATTCATTTGGAATTATTGTTTCCAGACACAGCAAAGGAATTATCAGCCAATTCCTCTATTTTTCCCTGTACCTTGTTGTAATCGAGTCTTACTATGTACTGTCACATCACCCAACTATTAGTTACATAAACAAATCAACTATTACCTTTTCACACTAATACCAAGCATGTTACCCTGAAACTACTCACACGTGTCAACCACACATTGCAAAGGACAATACATCATTTCTATTAATTGAAACTAGTCTTTACCAAGACTAACAACCATTTCATAATCAACTCATAGTCATTAGTCATAATATTAAAACTAACACCCACTTACACTCAAATACATATCAACTTTCTCAACGCATAATGTGTTAGTACAACTATCTTAAAACAAGATCATTTCTTCATGCAATATAGACACATGATCATATCATGCAATTAATCAAACATTATAACAACAGATCAATGACATAATGTACACCAAAGACTCAAACAAAAAATAGACGACATAATTAAACATTCATGCGCCAAATAGGAAACATACTAAACTCATACCTCAATGCATTTTAGGGGAGGTTATGACATCTTCACAAGTCAGTCAAAATAAGCATAATAAATGATAATATCAAGAACTAACTATCATACAAGCACTGTCGTGACAATAAACCTCATGCACATGACCATAATAACAAGAACATGACTCCATTCACATGACTATAATGAATATAACAACAAGTTTCTATGTTTAATGACTCTCTAATGCATGTGCATATGATCGTACTAATCAACTAACATATATCATGCATGTAACCACAACAAAAATAGAATGAAAGACATGTATATAACCATAATGTATATAATAAGCATTAACCAACATAACTGCATGCCCAACATACAAACTTGCATGACGATCTTTTCTTACCCTAAAGTTGAGTGTTGCAACCTCACTTTGATGATATGCATCTCCTACTTCATCTCAGCCAAGACATTAGTTTCATAACATATCAACAACATCATGATGACATAAAATTCATGCAATGACCTCATGCATGATAACCATGCCCATAAAAATACATGCATAACATCATACATACACTAACATGCATAACAAATGTACATACAACTTCCACGTACTCATGACACACACATCCCAACCACAACATTAGTAACTTCTACATGTCAACACAATTGCAAGAGTGACCATCGCCTTGCATACACATGAAGAAAATATACATCCTATATGCATGCATGACAAAAACAAAATCCTTCCATCCAGTCCAAGCATTGAACCATGATATGATACCACCCTGAAAAAATGCCTCCTCCCACATTTACCCACTTTCACTAGCTTTCCTGGGATAAACATGATTTGAGGGCCTACTATGATATTATTGGACCTCCTATATCACCTTAAGGAAGTGGAATCGACAAGATAAACACCTTAATACCTTAATGATTTCCCTCAGGTGCTATAGAACCTCCAGGAGCAACCCAACCCCTGAGAGAAATCTATTTTTCACCAAACTAGAGCCTCAATCACTCCCTTTCCCAGGTCTCCATTTGATTTCAAGCCTTCAATCACTCTCATAGGCCTACCTACCAGTGACTGTGGACTTTTCTTCTTAGTTCTATGCTAGCGACCCTTAATTTTGGGCGTTGTTTTTAGGGCTAGGACTCAGGCTTGTATCTAGAATTTAGTGAAACTTCCAAAAAAGTTGAATGACATAGAAAGAAATCTTATAAACCAAAACATGAACTATGACTTCACCTGACCTCTCCCAGCTAGTACTTGCATTCTGTCAAACATATGATAGATGTGAAACCTATAGGTCATGAATGCATATTTAAACATAGGGATTTGGAAACTTATTTGAGGTTTAACAAGAAGGACTGAGGCCTTCTCACAATAACTATTATAAAACAAATTAGGTAATGTATTCATTAACTAGACATTCATTGATGAAATTATGATAATATCCATACATAAGTTTTTCATATAACCATCCTTATAACCAAAATATAACCAGATAAATAACAATGATAGAAAAACCATTAAAGCCACATAATAACAAGTAAATTTACTGATTAAAAGTAAGGGAAACTTAGCTCTTATTAACCATATGAAAAATTGAACCAAGCCAAGTACTTCCACGTACCAACCGACCATAGATTGGGTTGAACCAAATATTTCTTTTAACCAATCACCCATATGCCATATTCCAGGCATGAATGTGGGATCTCATGGGATAAACCAATACATAAAAAACCAAGGGAATCCAGAGGCTAAACCAACTCCATCCTCACCATGTAGTGATCTCACATAAACTAGCCCAAAGGTCACAAAACCAAATAGATCTTGGATGCCCCATAATTCCTTTAACATCCCTTGAGTAATTTTCCTGTCTCCACCCAGTTGTTGAGGGCTTCCCAAGAAGACCCATATCCACCCCCAACCCTTGGGATTTTCTCAAGACCACCTCACCCAGATCTAAAACCTTTAGGAAATTCAAACATAAACTAAGAAAGAATCCCATCACACCATGGCTATTCAGAAATGGAAAGGAATGGATAAAAACACTGTCAAAACCTAAAAAAATCCATGCCACTTGTTAGCACCTAAATCTGCCTTAGGCTGAAGGAAGGCAAAATTCAGGGTAACCACAAACCATGCTCAGTCTGGTAGCTAGCCCTACCAAAACAGGAGAGGGCTCTCTCTGTGTCACGCTCAGTGAATAAATAAAGAATATGGTCTGAGATGACTTACTATGAATATTGATTTTAGGCTAGGTAAATAAATATGGAAACAAAAGGAAATTTTTGATAAATGACTGAGCTTCTGGGATGTATGGGACCAACGAACAACATGAGCAGAGAATTTAACACAAAGGAACCGATTGTTTCATGAGGCAAGACAGATGGAAAGTCTAGCAATTAAATTTGAAATAATGCGAAATGGAAAGATTGTTTAGGAGGGTGAAAAGGGCATAAATACATGAATCCTTTTCAACAGAAGAAGAACATAGAACGTGAAACTTTCCCACAGGCAGAGCAATAAACATGAATTCTACCTTATCTTACTTAGAAAATTTCACTCGAAATGAATATGAATGAACTATGAAACATAACGAAATACATATGAAACAAAAAGAGAATACATTTGCTACACTCACACCACATGGATCTCATGAACCAAAGCTACTGCCTTTCATTAATTCTCTATCAAAATATACAATGAGTAACTGAGTTTCTCTCCCACAGTCTCCCAGAAATTACAACCAACCTTTTGCAAATGGTTTTACCTACAATAAATAGAAGTTTCCATTGGGAAATGGAATGACCCAAAGTTGGGGAGTTTTTCAAATCATTACAAACTGGAAATGGAAAGCCAACCATTAGTGACAGGTGCAGCGTTACAAAAATGACAAACTGTTTGGGTGACTGCTCACCTTCCTTTGCCACTTGAATAGAAGCCAACCTTTAGTGAAAATACTTTTTAAACTTTGCCTTAAGTGCCGAGAAAAATGTAGTGTAAATGAGCAGGCCCACTTGGAGAAAATCGCGAATCAAAATGTCACGAAGTGGAAGTGATTTTGGCCTTTGGGTCCTTGTGCACCGCGCCCAAAACTATATGCGTTGCACCACTTTGGAGGCGATTTTGAGGTACCTTCTGAAGTCAAAATTGTGCCCAAGTGTGCTTTTTAGAAATCCCTACCTGTCTAATTTCCAACCCAAGTGGAATTTATGAATTTGGTGCTCATTTGCCCCTCTAAAACTTCAATCTCCCAAGGCTGCTTCCTGTGTGTCAAAATAGGGGCAGAGAGGTCATGTTTTGAGTGTTTTTGACCTCTTGGGGACTCAAAAATTTCCCAAAATTATTGGCCATGCACCAGCAGTCATGATTTTTCATGCTGAATCCAAAAATGCAAACCTTTCATGATTTGGAGCTCCCTATCATAAGCGTCACGCTAGTAGCGCGGCGCATAGGGAGAAAAACCCTGTTTTGTGCACAAAAATTTGTCAAATGACCAAAATTGCCCCAAATGTTTTGAAATTTGGGCTGGAGATTCTCTATGAAGTGCTATGATAGGCTACAAAGGCTTCAGCCAAGATACAGAGCTGATCTTGCTCTTTTTTCATCTTTTGACTTTTTGTCGCTCTCCTCAATTTCACCTTCAAATTCCTTATCCGAGCCTTTGAACTCATGTTCCATGCCCTATAGTGATAAAACATCCACCTCAATAATGTTTTTTCCTTGTTGGCCTTCTCTAGAAGTTTCTCAAGGTGGATGTTGATCTGCTCGAGCCAAGATTCTCAGTCATTGTTAATCTCTTGCTCTAACGGAGTGAGCTCAATCCTCCTCTGTTGGGAAGCTCGACGATTCTCGTGGATGTTTTGTAGCTCCATGATCTCATGCTAGTCTTCGAGCTATTTATTCCTCTGCTCCAAGTACCTGATAATCCACTTAGCCCTCTCCAAATTGAGAGACAATTTTTGGATCTCTGTTTGCTACTCCTGGATGGTCATCCTAAGTTTGGCACTCTCCACATTTGTATCATCATCATGAATGAGGATGAAGTCGGCCTCTCATTCACCTAATGGCCCCTCGTCATGCATGGGCCTCTTTCCCCTATCCTGTACCTGTGTTGTCGATGTCGGAAGTGAGGCCCCTTCCACCCCGGGTGGAGATAACACTCGCTTTGCTGTTGCGAAAAAATGTCTACTGCCTCTCTGATAGGTGATCAATACCGACATAGTAGCGGTCTCATGGTGCTCATACTAATGAGAAGGACCACCTATCTCATGTTCAACCTCTGATAATACCTGTGAAGTGCTGAAGAGGTCACGGGAGATGAAATCATCCCAAGTAATGCCCTACAATCCCAGCTGATGAACCACCAAATTCTTAATAAGAGCAAAGTGATAAACACTGTTAAGTTGCTGCTGAGGGGTTTTGTGCTGCATGAAGGTGTTCATCCTCTCTATGTTCCTGCAAATGAAATATGGGATGTTCATCATCCGTACCCTGGTAAAGTGCATGAGCAACCTGATGTGATAGGCATATAAACGAGAGAACCTCCCCCCACAGCTGAAATATTTCATGATTAACTTCATCAGTGGAGCATATTCATCTTTCAAATATCAGAATGGAAAGACGCTTTTGAGTTGCCTCAAGAAATTGGCCTTATTGTATGGCTCATAATGTTGCCAATCAACCTTATGTTTCTTGTGCCATGGTTCTCCAACGTTCGGTATGCCGGTTGCTAATGAGATAGTTTCAAGTGTCAGTGTGAAGGTGACACCGACCAAGATAGAGTGATCTCCATGTAAGTGAAGCACAAAAAGACGAGCCAACTCATGATGAACTCGAACACTAGCCACGTTTTGACAAAACTCAAAACATGACAGATGCTAGAAACATGACATAGCAAGAGGGCAGGCCTGCAATTCTGTAAGGGTGGTTGGTTCATCCCTAACATGTTTTCCACTTTTATGATGTCTCTAGGGAGCCTATTCTTCCGAGGATGAGTCACTTTGGGTTTCCATTTCATACTCCGATGAATGCTCAGATGCCATGACTATTGTATATGGACCGTGCTTGGACTGTCCTTTGATGATGTATGAAACTATGTGTTGTTATGAACTCTGCCACCAATGGGAACAATGCAAAAGGGAGTGTTAGGAAGGGGAATAATATGATGGGATTATGGTTTATGGGGGGAAATTTTGTTTAGGGACATGTAGGAGGGTTTGGGGATTTTATAAGGTAGGATTTTGGGGTTTTATATTTGACAAATGAGTGGAGGAGATAGGGAATAGGGGTTTAGTAACTTTAGGGTAGGGAAAGATGGGAAGAATGGAATAGGGGGAAGGGAACAATGGAAAGAAAGGAGAGGTGAAAGGGAGGAGGAACCTTGGCATCAACACAACAAATTTGCAACACAAAGAGAAATGGCTTTGATGACTTCAAGTGGTAGGGTTTAAGAGTTTTTATTGCAACTATAAATGGCCATAAACCACCATCATATTCACAAAAATATATGAGCAACCAAGATGTCGACCCTACCTGTCAATTTCAAGGGATTCAAAGGCAATTTGTTGCAATTTGGAGAAAAATCGGGCCTTTATGGGCATGCACCGCACCCCTCTACCTGTGTGCCATGCCGTCTATGTGTGCCATGCCCGTGTGTGGTTGCACCTAGTGTGCCGCACTCCCTCTGTGCGCTGCGCCCCTTTGCATGTGCGTCGCGCCTGTGAAAACACCTCCAACCTCACTCAAAATGCGTGCTTGCACTCACAATCACTTTGAAATTCTTTCTCTCTATCCTTGGTGTGCAAAATGACATTGTTCCTTGTGGATATTCTATATAAAGACATTTGGAGTCATGGGTTTGATTTTTGTTTCTTCAAAACCCACTTTGATAATGTTTTATTTTGGCACTTTTTCCTGATTTAATTCAACTCTGTATTTCACTTTTCCCTTTGAAGTTTTAGCTAAAATGATGAAATTTTTGGCACTTTTTGTAGGGGTTGCATGACATGGCATTTGGCCAAGGAAACCATGACTGCACCTGAAGAGACCAACTTGGAAACGTTTTTAAAAATTATCACAAATGACACATTGTTTGACTTTTCTTCAAAACGTAGTTTTGAAGAACAATTGTAATTTGTCAAATGACGATGAAAATATTTAAATCAAAACTTTGTAAGGGCCTCCCTCTGGCCTGCATGGCCTTATTGGACATGTTTCAAGACCAATTTATCTGATCCCTAGACCTAATGACTAAAAAAGACTCTCATCCATTAAAAGATCAAACATTGACTGTCATGGACTTTAGTGAACATTGATGAAAAGACCTAAGCCAGCAGGTGCCAAACATGAGGGGAAATGACTGACAAGACCTTTCTGTTAGATTATGGCATGCCCCTAGTGGAATGCAGCTGAGTGAATGGAGCGAGACTCCTAAAAATGAAATGCAGAAAGAGTTTTGATCCCTGACGAAGGACAGACAAGACCGACTCTAACACCACTCACAACAAAGAAACCAAATACATGCATGCATATATCATGCATGCATATATCATGCATGGAAAATCTATCTACGAAATCATACATGTAATATGTTACCTGCAAGTATTCTTGCTAAAGCTACTTGATCCAACCTTTCCTTGCTTGTTCCTTGATTCCTTTACCTTCTGTTGCTTTCCTTTTCCTTCTTTTGATTTCATTCTTCTCTTGGTGATCTTCTCCTATCTGAGACTAATTCCAAAAGTAAATTGACAAAATGTTGTGAACTGATCCTCATAAGCCCGTTTATCATTCATGCCTCTAATTTCTTTATTTCTCCTCTATTTTCCTTCAATTTCCTCCTCACATGCAACATGTAACCTTTCACCTTCCTTTTCTCCTAATTTTCTTTATTTTCATAAATATTAATTCCACATTGACTTTTCAATGCCTTTGTTATTTCGTTTTCCTATTTCCCCTTAGCCATAATAAACAACAAGTGATTCCCAGTGTTGGGATAGGGTCCTCTAAGGTCTATTTTAGGGTTAAAAGCCCAAGTTTTGGGGTAGAAAGCCCATGTTTTGTATGTAAAGTGTAAGTTCTTCGCAATTTGTGGTCCTGGAGTGTGTAGATGTAAAGTGTCATAAAGGGTTTCCACCCTTATTTTATGTAAGTTGTTTCAGATTTTGAAGATCCACCCATGGTTTGTAGACCATTGGATTGTATAAAAAGGAGAGTCTTAGAAGAGTCTAAGGGATTTTTTGGGAGTTAAGTCATTGATGGGTCAGTGAGAGCTAAGAGCAAAAAGTCTTAGAATAGAAGAAAGGTTGTGCAGCTGTGTGCATAGAGGCCTAGGGTAGAAGTCTGCAGCTAAGTCCGCGGACCCCTACAGCTGAGGGCAAAGGGTAGTTAGATTCTTTAAGAAGATCTGCAATACTATAAAGAAGATTACTCTAGAAATATTTGTGTTTGATATATTTACTTCTGTTATGAATAAATGTGGTTATGTTGTGCTGAATAATGGTTTCATGGTTGAATTCTATATTGATGCATGAATCTATATGTTTTACGTTGTTATCTATACGCAAGTAATAATATCTATTTATGCGAAGAACATATTAATGCATATTGAAGTTATCAGATACTTAAGTCGATCTGGGTAAATACAGATGTAAGAGCAACTACAAAATAACGTAAGTGGTTTATTTTCTTGGTTAGGGTCCGTGAACGATAGTCATAGACCTTCACAAAGGTCTAGAGGTCGATTGAGAGAAGTATATTGATAAGCCCTAAAAGGCTTATCAATCTATGTGAAGGAAGAGTTATGGCTTAAAACAACATCACTACCATCTCTGGGTGTAGAAATGTGATTCCAGCATCCCCCCATATTGTTGCAGGTGAGACTTCAATCTGCACTCTATGGATTGATGCTGAAAGGGATAGTAGTGTAGGGATTTATTTAGCTAAATTAATGCTAAGCCTGGGTCAGGGCCCACTAAGCCAACAAATGGTTCCATTACTAGGACAAGGATTTTCATAAAGAGATGTGTGATGTCACATCACTGGAATCCGACTAAGAAAGAAATTGAAGACTGGTTGGATAGAAATGTCCATAAATTCACGATGCAAGAAAACAAAAATTTGTGATTAACAAAAGAACAATGGTTGGACATATACATGTACATAGAGATACATGAAATTTTCTTATGTTCCTTCCCTCTTGAATTATGCTAGTGGATCTCTAAATTGGAAGATAGCCAAGGAAGGTGGATGCTTGACGATACGATAGTGTGGACCCCAGAGTTAGTGCGGAGATTGGAAGCCTTAGAATATAAGATTGCACGTGTTGTCGATCACTGGCTTGATCGTATCATAGGAGGTTTTGTGACAGAGTTGTCGGTCAATACTTTAATCAGTTACAATGAAGCAGAGCGTCACTTCTTCAACGGACCATGAGGTAAGTATTTAAGGTCTTTAAACACTTGGATTAAGATTCTCTTGTGTGAAAAGTTGGTTATGCAGTTACCTTGATGTTTGGAGCCATGCGAGTGGAAAGATCTTCGGGGATAGAGGGAGAAAAATTCCTCAATATAGCTTGCGAATCGAACCTCCTCTGAGTGACGATGAGGAAACATCATAGGCTTCACCACAAAGTGCTTTTAAGTTAATAAAATGAGGGTTCCAGCCAATACCCCATCCACCCACCCCACCTCCACATTCACCTCCACAACATACACCTTCACCCTTACCACCACCAACTCCACCGCTGTTCAATATGGCGAATGCAATAAAGTTGCATGTTTTCAAGGGTTCAGGAAATGAGGACTCAGGTTGGTTTTGGTTCGTTGTGAAGGCCATATGGGAAACTTAGGGTATAATAGATAATCAGAGGAAGAAAGAAACATTGGCCAATGCTTTACAGGACTGTGTGCTGACATGGTACACTAAGTACTGCACTGATAACCCGATGGCATCATTAGTAGATATTAAAACCGTGGTGAATAAGGAGTTCAGTAGACCTAAGTCTCAATCACAATCAATTGTGGGATTCAAGGAGATCATGATGAAGCCTAGCGAAACACCCCAGGATCTAGATTAGAGATTTAAGTGTATGATCTGTGAAGCTAACATGAATCTTACGAATGAGAATAATTGTGAATGGTTTGTGGCTTTGCTCTTGCCTCATCTAAGGGTTGCTTTATCACAACAAAATATTGGGACCCAAGAAGAAGCCCTAGAGATTGCGATGAGATTGCATGAGACACCAATGCAAGATGCTAATTTGGGAGTTTATAATATTCATGCGTAGCTGTAGAACCTTTACCTAGAATTTGAAAATCTGAAGAAGGATAGAGCAGTTCGGCCAAAGTTGCACAAAGAAGTTTGGTGCTTGAAATAAAAACGTTAGGGGCATGACAAATATCACTTCCCACTCTTTGCAAATTATGTTACAGTAGGAGGTTTGGCGCCTCTCAGGCCAGAACCTCAAGCAGGGCCAAGTATAGGGGTATAGGGACTACACTATGGTGTGTTATAAGTAAGGTAGCTGGAAAACATGTGACAGAAAATTTTCACCTGCTGCATAAATTTGTACAAACATCGCAACAACTCTTTTGCAACTTATGTTGATCGGTGGGTCATGACGAGCATAACTGTCATAGCTATGAGCTAATTATGGATAGAAGGCATACGCATAGAGTGCAGGTGGAAACTTGGCCTCCAAATCAAGGCACTAGGGGAGCGCACGGAGGATTTTAGGGGCTCGGGTGAGGCCAACATGGAGGAGGACCTAGTAGAGGTCAAGGACAAGTAATTTGATACAACTGTGGGAGACCAGGACATTATGTGTGAGAATTCACAAACCCAATGCACATGTCATGCAGATACTTCACTCAGTTTGACCACACGATAGAAGGCCGCCCTATAATACTAGCTAAGATACACGAAAAAGGGGCACAACCTCAACATCCTCCCTAAAATCTGTAGATGATGAGGGTTGAACCCCACAAAGTGGTTCCTAATGCAAACATGGTGCTGCGAAGTGGAATGACGAATGGCGAAGACAAGGGAAAGAAGCCTGAAGAAGGTGATTGAGTCTGAAAAGCTCCAGAAAAGGAGGTCGGGTTTGATTTGGAGCATGCGAGGGAAACATTTATGGAAGCAAAGAAAAGCTTCGCTGAGGCTTCCACCTCAGGAAGTTAGGATAAGCCAGCTGAAGAGATGGACCCTTCTATGCTTATTACTTTCTTGGAGACCTGTATGAAGATGTTGCATGATAAAAATGTTGTGAAAGGGTTATAGGAGTTGATCAATAAATGTGTTGGTAATAATATTGACGGACCACACGTGGTCAGAAAAAATGGTAAGAATAAGGCAAGAATGAGGCGTGAGATGAGACTCACTACGCAAATAGGAGAATATGAAATTGACCAAGTTATTATAGATCTAGGGTCTGATGCGAATGTTTTTCATAAACAAACATGGGAGAGAATGGGGAGACCTGCACTACAGTGGTCTCCTATTCAATTAAGGATGGCGAATCAACAAAAGATTATCCCCATGGGAAGGTTACAAGGAGTGACAATCGACATTGAAGGTGCGAGTGCGTTGGTCGATTTTGAAGTGATAGAGATTCTGGATGACAGCAATCCATACCTTATGCTCCTTGGGATCGACTTGGTTATCGACATGAATGGGGTGATCAATTTGAAGAAGAGGACGATGTCATTTGAAAGAAAATCGCTCCGTGTAATAGTATCGTTGGACCCTATAGAAGGACCATGCTACACTGAACCAGTCCATGATTACAAAAATGATGATGATTTGGACCAAATTTATAAGATAACGACACGAGATCAAGATCGGATGGATTTTATATATGATATATGTCTTGCATGGGACTGCGAAAGATCCTGCACATTAGATTCAGACGAGGAATTGGAACACTGGAAGAATAGATTGCATGAAGTGTCTATGCTACGATGTAACATGATGACCAAATCATTGTGATGTGTATCATTGGAGGTAAGAATTTTTCCTTATTATGATGGTTTAACTGACGTTGATAAATTTTTGGAGGCATTTGAAAGGGAAGTGCCAGAGAAGCATCGCTTCCAAGCCTTAGACTTGGAACTGCATGCTATGCCTGCAAGATGGTGGGGTACACATAAAGACAACTTCAATGGATGGCACAAATATAAAAGAATGATGAGGGTGCAGTTTGGTCACCTGAAGGTATGATTGACAGAGAAATATGATGGAAGGAGTGATCCACAAGATCACTTGGCCAAATGGACTAATGCTTATGGAGCAGAACCGCAACCAGAGTGGGTGCGTTTTTTTTGTCACAGCTTGGATGTAATACCTATGAATTGTTACTTGGAGATAGAGCTTTGCCATGGCATGGATGAATGGGATATTTTCATACAATTATTCTTGATGACATTCAGCTTTGAATATGGATTTGAGTGCATTGATGAGGTGTTGTAGGAGGTCAAAACAACGATCTTCAGAATCCCACAGGATCCCTTGGATTCGATTCAACCGGATTGGACCACCCAGTCGTCCCACACGCTAACAAGGATCCAAGAAACATTAATATCCAGGAAACAGAAGGACACATTGAAGTTGAGGGGCCATAGATAGATAATCCTGATATCACCGCATCGCTGATAACATGGCAAGTGAACATTGGGACAGAGGCAGAGCCGAAGTTTGCAAAGATAGGGGAATACTGGGATGATGCTACAATAGATAAGGTCATTGAGTTTCTCCATGAATACCAAGACTTTTTCCCTACGAAGTTCTCAGAATTAAAGGGTATAATAGGGGACCTGGGAGTTATGAAAATTATGTTGAAACCAGATGTGAAGCCGATCAAGCAAAGGATTTACCGCCTCAACCCAAAGTATAAAGAAAGGGTCCGCTTAGAGTTGGATAAAATTCTCGTAGCATATATTATTGAACTGGTGGAAGAATATGATTGGGTGAGCCCAATAGTAGTTCAGGAAAAGAAGCATAAGGATGAAATAAGGATATGCGTAGATCTCAGGAGGTTGAATGATGCTTGCGTGCATGATCCTTTTCGGAATCCATTCACCAATGAATTCTTGGATAATGTAGGAGGACAGGAGGCATATTCGTTCACAGATAGGTTCTCTAGGTACCATCAGATCAAGATCGCACTGGAGGATAGAAGTAAGATGACCTTCACAACTAAATTGGGATGCTTTCAGTATTCTATAATGCATTTTTAACTGAAGAAAGCATTGGCGATCTTTTCGCACGTGGTCATTGCGGCCTTCAAGGACTTCATTCACAAGTTTTTGGAGGTATACTTTGATGATTGGACGGTGTTTGGCTTGGTGAAATGCCGTGTAGCTAGCCTATGCTTGATGCTGGATACATGTCGAGGTATCAAATTGCACTCAATTTGAAGAAATGCTTGTTTTGTGTTCCTTTCGGAATATTATTGGGCCATGTGTGCAGACAAGGATTAACGGTGGACCCAACTAAGATAGCAGTTATAATTCACCAACAACTATGAAACAGCTGCGTGCAACATTGGGGCATACAAGATACTATAGAAAGTTCATCAAAAGCTATGCCCAGATTACCACGCCAATGGAGAAGATGCTAAGGAAGGATGCTACATTCTATTGGAATGAGGAATGTCAGCAGATCCTAGATGTGTTATAGTAAAATATGGTCACCGCACCAATCCTAGTCTTCCCAAATTAGAAGAAGGAATTTCATGCACATGTGGATGTGTCACATATTACGCTCGGAGTAGTACTAACACAGGTCGGTGAGGGAGAGTTGAATCACCCTATAGCATTTGCAAGTCAAAAGTTGTTTAAAGCTCAGAAGAATTATTCAACAATAGAGTGTGAAGGTTTGGCTATGGTGTATGTGCTCCAGAAGTTTAGACACTACTTGCTAGGTGAACACTTTAATATGTATATAGACCATTCTGCATTGAAGTACCTGGTTAACAAGCCTGTGGTTTGGGAAATATATGCAAATGGTTGTTTTTGTTTTATGAATATGATTTCGAAGTCATTGTGAAACCAGGATGATTGAATCCAGGACCAAATCATTTGTCGTGCATTGAAACAAGAGAGGAGCCTACAAATTTGGAGGAAGGATTGCCTGACGCGCAGCTCTTTGCGGTGTGTGTAGCTGACAATCAATTTGTAGATATCATACACTTCCTGATGATGGGAACATCTCTAGAAGGGTATACTAGTCAACAAAAGAAGGAATTGGTGGTGCACGCGGAAGACTTTTCTGTCATTGTAGGACATTTGTATAAAATGGGCTCAAATGAAATTTTGCAATGTTATGTACCTGAGTTGTAATGGAACAGCATCCTCGCTAAAGCTCATGGAGGAGCTGCGAGAGGACATTATGCAGAAAAAGCAACAGCACAGCAGATTTTATGCGCTGGGTTGTGGTGGCTGACACTACGTAAGGATTCCAAGACTTATTGTAAGCCATGTGATACATGTCAAAGGATGGGTAGGCCATCGTGGAGGGATTAGTTGCCTCTGAATCCAAAAGTATCGTTACAGCGATTCGAGAAGTGGGCAATTGATTTTGTAGGCCCGATTCATCCTCTAGGAAAGAAGACAGGTGCACAGTATATCATCATCACGACAGAGTATTTGACCAGAAGGGTGGAGGCGTAGCTTGTAAAGGATTGTACATGGGAAACAATAGCGAAATTCCTCTTTTAATATGTGATGACTAGGTTTGGTTTCTCAAAGATTTTGATGAGTGATTATGGTACACATTTCCTTAATGAAACAATCAGCGCGCTGACGGAGGAATTCCATGTTTATCATCAACAAAGTATGCCATATCACCCACAAGCTAATGGGATGTGTTGAAAATAATACTGAGAGGGGGGGTGAATCAGTATTATCTAGTTCTTTTACCAAATCTTCGTTATTTACACTTTGAATTATTTTTGCATATCAGTACCATAAAATAATGAGCATGAACAAGAAAAATAGATAGTCACATCAACCAGATATAAGGTGGGAACCCAATGTGGGTGAAAACCACCTGCTGCAATATGTCTCTATCTTCTTTCAAATTAGAAACTCCTTTTACAATGGTCTTGTACTGGTGCAGTCCTTTACCAGTACGCAGGCTGCAACCTGCAGAGAGCTACAACTCTCTCTCGTTTTCCAGTCTCTCCTTGAAGGGAGCTACAACCCCCTACTTCTTTTTCTTTCAAGGACCACTTTTCATAAACATCAAATGATCATCAAGTACATGTAGATTTCATAGTCAACAGGAGTAACCAGATCAACAACACAGAACTAAACCCAGAACACCTTATCAACAGAAAAATTCAGTCAATAGATAGTCATGAGATAGATATGCAACTTTTCTTTCTTTGGCCTGCGTCGCTACGCACTTCACACTCTACTTCTCTACGTATACCCGCAGAGTTCCTTCTTTTGCACTGCGTGACCACGCACTGCTTCTTCTACTATGTTGCGTACAGTATGCACCCAAATGCACTATCATGTCGCGTACTGCCACAGAGGTACGCACCCAGAAAGTCTATCGCGCCGCGTACTTTTACTGTGCGTACGTACCTGAACCACTGCTGCTCTGCGTACCCACGCAGTTCGCCTGTTTCTGCTCTGCGTACCCACGTAGTCACCCTTATTCTGCTCTACGTACCCACGCAGCTCGCCTTCTTCTGCTCTGTGTACCCATGCAGAGGCACTGTTAAACACCTGCGTACACCAGATTAGGGCCGAATTTGCAGATCACCAGTGTGCTATAGTTATACGAATGCCCAGATCTGATCAAGCGCTCGAGAGATCACCCTTCACAGATTCGCTTTCCACTTCACTTTCATATAAATCAAGTTTTTTGAAACAATAACCCAAATATTTCAGATCTTAATATATTCAACCCAAAAGCATACACAAGCCAAATGATCTCCTTTGCTTTATATAGGCAAGCTTCTTCCTCAAATCACGGATCAATACCATGAGCCAAAACCATAATAACACAGATACCGTCGGCTAAATACATAAGAAACCCCACGTGTGATTTTCTCTGCATTGAAATGAGTGCACTGGGGGTACGCACCTCCTGAACGACTATCCTGCGTGTCTGGCCGCGGTTCCTGCACGTCGTACCTACGGGTACGCATCTTCTGAACTGTTCTCCTGTGCACTTCTTAATTTTCATCACATTCAGAGCCTTGCCATGGGTGTTGCCATCAAGTACAACATCTGTAACATATAACCTCACCAGAAACATAATGCCAACAAAATTCTTGTAGGATATCTATCCATTTGGAATACTTGACCTCTAGCAATGGTTTGGTCAACATATACATCATAGGGTTACAGTCAGAAATTAACGTGGTTTTGCGTAATAACATGTAGTGACAAAATCTTTGGACAACTTGAATAGCTGCCAAGGCCAATTTCTCCACATGCTAATATTTAAGCTCAGTCGGATGCAGAGTGCGACTAAGATAATAAATCACATGTTCATTGTTGAATTCATATTCCTGAACTAAAACCATCCCAATGGTGGAATGAGAAGCAGTGAGGTACAAAAAGTAATCCTATGTGTAGTTGGAAGGATGCAGTAATGGTGCATGGGTTAACGCATGTTTAAGTGCAACAAAATATTTATCAGCGATCTCATCCCAAAAGAATGGAGTATTCTGTTTCAACAACCTGGTAAAACCTTTTGTTATCTCGGCATAGTTAGGAATGAAACGATGTAAAAAGTTTGATTTCCCTTGCAAACTTTGGAGTTGGCGAAGAGTCAAAGGAGGAGGTAATTTGACAATAGCTTCAACCTTCGAGGGATCGACACGAATGCCAGCTTTTGAAA
>APFE031555922.1:65565-95397 GCA_000404065.3 Pinus taeda
CAACAACACAGAACTAAACCCAGAACACCTTATCAACAGAAAAATTCAGTCAACAGATAGTCATGAGACAGATACGCAACTTTCCTTTCTTTGGCCTGCGTCGCTACGCACTTCACACTCTGATTCTCTGTGTATACCCGCAGAGTTTCTTCTGCTGCACTGCGTGACCACGCACTGCTTCTTCTACTGCGCTGCGTACAGTACGCACCCAAATGCACTATCGCGCCGCGTACTGCCACAGAGGTACGCACCCAGAAAGTCTATCGCGTCACGTACTTTTATTGTGCGTACGCACCTGAACCACTGTTGCTCTGCGTACCCACGCGGTTCCCCTGTTTCTGCTCTGCCTACCCACGCAGTCACCCTTCTTCTGCTCTGCGTACCCACGTAGCTCGCCTTCTTCTGCTCTGCGTACCCATGCAGAGGCACCGTTAAACACCTGCGTACATCAGATTAGGGCCGAATTTGCAGATCACCAGTGTGCTACAGTTATACGGATGCCCAGATCTGATCAAGCACTCGAGAGATCACCCTTCACAGATTCGCTTTCCACTTCACTTTCATATAGATCAAGCTTTTTGAAACAATAACCCAAATATTTCAGATCTTAAGATATTCAACCCAAAAGCATACACAAGCCAAATGATCTCCTTTGCTTTATATATGCAAGCTTCTTCCTCAAATCACATATCAATACCACGAGCCAAAACCATAATAACACAAATACCGTCGGCTAAATACATAAGAAACCCCATGTGTGCTTTTCTCTACCTTGAAATGAGTGCACTGGGGGGTACGCACCTCCTGAACGGCTAACCTGCATGTCTGGTCGCGGTCCCTGCACGGCGTGCCTGCGGGTACGCATCTTCTGAATTGTTCTCCTGCGTACTTCTTAATTTTCATCATATTGAGAACCTAGCCATGGGTGTTGCCATCAAGTACAACATATGTAACATATAACCTCTCCAGAAACATAATGCCAACAGGATGATCGAAGAATTTAATAAGAAATTGGAGAACGTGCTGACAAAAGTTTCAATGCACAAAGGAATGATTGGGATGTGCACGTACTTGCGGTGCTATGGGCTTACAGAACTACTTGTAAGAAGTTAACTAGATAGACACCCTTCAGGTTGGTCTATGGCGTAGAAGCTATGATGCCAATGGGTTATATTGTACCTAGTCTAGGCATAGAGGCATTTATAGGAATGGTGGATTTCGGAGCCCTGGAAGAGAGGCACGCACAGCTGATAGAGCTTGAGGAAGATAGATTTTTGGCTGGATTCCATTAGCAAGTTCAAAAGGAGAGCAAAAAGGCATGGCACGTTTGACACATCAAACTGTGCACCTTCAAGGTAAACAATTTGGTTTTATTATATGACAACAAGTTTGATAAATTTCCAGGAAATTTTTAGCTGTGTTGGCTGGGACCATATGTCATCAAAGAGATTACCGATGGTGGAGCAGTTCAACTAGTGAAATTGAATGGAGATCCATTTCCTGGAAAAGTAAATGGCAGGCGATTGAAACCATGAACTGGGGATCCATCCAGATGACTATATGATGGAACAATAATCTTAGCGCTCTAGGGAGTTGAAAGAAGGTGTGGGACTATAAACTACATTGCATGGGTTGTAGAGTTACGCAACTGGGGGAGTACACGAGATGGAATAATTTCACAGCATCAGCAGAAGTGTGACGAGAGTTGTGCTATAGAAGGAGAGACCACACAGGGTAGCGAGAAAGTGACCATTATAGTCACTGTTCATGATTTGACAGAGAGAAAATGGTTAAGAGGAGTGGGGGCCGGCATTTAAGGCTGAAATTATGAGCGAGATCTTCAAAAATCTCCCGCCAATCTAGATTTTATGAGCATATTTTGGGGGAAATGGTTGGATTTTGAATTTGAATTTTCCTATAAATTATAGATGGTCGCCCAATGGAAAACATTTTGCATGTTGAGAGCTCCTATGTCATGCTATCGATTGTGCATGAATCCTGCGATTTTTGAGGATTTGGTGGCAAGATCAGTGTTTGACAAGTTACCTAAGGAAACCTAGGATCTCCTGAATAGCCTCATGTTGTCACCCATAGAAACTACAAGTGCTGGAGGATCTATGGCCTCTAAGGGAGCTTCCCCTGAGGTTGTGAGTGTGGAGATGCCTGTCGCGGTGCCAAAATCCCCAAGGTTGACTAGGCCTAAGCCTACGCCACAGGAGAGGCTTCCAAGACAAGGAAGGACAAACAAAAAGTGACACTACCAGTGCGCAATTCACCAAGGAAGCACTAGAAGAAAGAGAATCCCGCCGCGTAGGAGAAAGCCAAGGTGTTAAACCTAGAATCCGACAAGGGCGCAGAAGAAAATAGTATGGGCGCAAAGGACATTGATATTGAGCGAGTAGACCCTATCTCCAAGCTACTAGAATAAATCCCTCCATGTCGGGGTAAGGTGAAGGTCCCAAAGGACCCAGATGAGGGAAAATTTCTTCTTAATACACCTCTGCTACCAAAGAATATCACATTTGAAGGACCGCGCTTGGCCTATGTCCCCCGTCTAAAGCTTGAATATTGGGACTTGGAGGACATAGAGTGGTTCCCCCACCTAGCTACTAATAATTTCATGTAGAGATTATTCTACAAGAACTCAGATGTCACTCTGTTGGAGCCGGTGTAGTGGATTCATAGGGTGGAAAAGGTAGGATTGTTGAATCTACTATGGGTGTGGCATTACCACTGCGCTCCCATAAATTTGATAGTTATCAAACATTTGTTATGCCTGGTGCATGACAGGTGCCTTTGGTTGGAGGATCTAATCCATATAACTAATATGTTGATCCATAGGATCACCCGACTACCCCATTCAAGGCTGAACCTAGCCAAGGCATTTAGCGGAAAAACAGGCGCGTGTGACCTCGCCGAACAAATGAAGGACAAATTTAAGCTTGTCAAGATGTCACGTGGATTTCAAGATCAAGTATTATGGACCTCGTGGTGAAGGTGGCCACCCAGATCTTGGTTGTTAAGGTAATGAAGAAGTGTCGCATATATGAGGTGTCAGCACCAATTGTTTCATTAGCGGCCCCGTGCGTGGAGGGTGTACAATTTAATTGGGTGTGCTACCTGTGCAGTGAGTTCCTTTTGAACTGCAAGGAGGCACAAGACCACAACAAAATGTTCCATTACTCATGGATTTTATCATCCATTGTGTTGGTGGCATGGCAGTTGCTAGAGGACAGTCAATTTCCTCCGACCATGAAAGATTTACCAGAAGCAGTGAAGTTTTCTTCACTATGGGCCATGAAGGACACTGAGAAGGTCTGTGAGAGAAAGATATTCTGGGTATTAATGGATATGAGCATCAATATGGCCATCAACCACAAGCCAAGGCTATCACCAACTATATTTGAGCAATTGTCAGGATATGCAGAGTTCAAAGCGGATTTCCACTGTATCTCCATCCAGGCGCAGAAAGACCCAAAACAAAAGTGGTATGATCTCCCATACCTTGTGACAAATGATGCCATAGCAGCAGTCCTCAATCATTGGCCAACCAAGTGGTGCACAACATCAGATTTGTCTGCCGAGTCTAGTAAGTTTGTGGGTAAGCAGAAGAAGGAAGAGGCTCAGTAAAAAATTTAGTAGTTGGTTGAAAAGAGAGAGAAGGAGGATGCGGAGAAGGCACGCATGGAAGCAAAGTGTGCTACCAAGGAACAAGTGGAAGAACATGATTTTGAAAGAAGTCAGAGATCCCCTTCACCACAGAAAGAATAAAAAGAACGAACAAAGTAGGGTGGTGTAGATATGGAAAGCACTCCCTTCCAGGTGAAG
Source organism: Pinus taeda (assembly GCA_000404065.3). Taxonomy (NCBI): domain Eukaryota; kingdom Viridiplantae; phylum Streptophyta; class Pinopsida; order Pinales; family Pinaceae; genus Pinus; species Pinus taeda. Next base: position 69,394 of record APFE031555922.1, read on the forward strand.
TGGAACAGGGAACAGGAGAAGGAAGGACCGTAAAAAAATTCCAAGGCCACCAAGTCATAACTAGACCTGATCACTTTGACAAAGGGAAACTTGGATAACATTGGGGATAAAGTAAGGGACATGATGGTGGAACTACTACAACAATTCAAGCAGCAACAAAAGTAAGCCTTGGTTGCCATTCAGATGGGTCTATGTGAGTTTCAGATCCAAACTACTCAATTGCAGGCAGTTGTAGGGCAGAGTACCCGACGTCGACTAGTTTAGCGTCGGGGACCACTAGAGTAGTGGAGATGGTTCTCTCTTTGGATCCTCGGGTCGTCGCGCTTCCTGGTGGAGCTCTAAGCATAGAGACAGATGTTAACAAGACTACTTTAAGGAACATTGGTCTCAACTTGGCCACGCTCCGAAGCAAATTACTTCACATGCTACAAGTAGGTGTGATCACAGAACTTAGGTCCCGAGAGCAGCGCAAAGTTAGTGCAATCAGTGAGAAGAAGGTTAACGACAAACAATTTTTCATTGAGAAAACAATAGTGATAGACACCTAGAAGAAGGTCGAGGAGAAGAATGAGCACACCACAACAGTGGTAGCGGAGGCGTGCAAAACCATTCCGGAACTGCACATCCCCGAAGAGGTGCCTGTGGAGGCCAAGATTCGGAAGATGGCTACAGGTGTGCACCATGCTCGAACCGAGATGGCCAAGGTTAAGGTTCAGCTGAACCTTATGATTACATAGCTTGATTTGAGGGCCCACCCTTCAACTCCAACGGAGGTCAGAGAACAACGCGAGACAGCTATGAAGAATGCAATCGCTACAGTAGATGTCATAGTGGTAGAATGTATTACACTCTTCGAGCAATCGATGGACATCCTCACAAACCTATAGGAATATCCCACCCTACAAAGTTTGAATACTGATGCAAGGGAATTATAGTAGTATTATGATGAAGCCAAAGCGACATCATGCACCATCTCCATAACATAGCGATTGGCCAAGCTGCAGGAGGCAAAGGAACTAAAAGAATAGGCAAAAGCAGTGCAGGGAAAAGAGGCAGTCCTCATGGATAGATTTGTGCCTTGGATAGATGAGGACTATATACTCTCTACCACCATTGGGGAGAATTTGGCCAACCTGTAGACATCACAGCAGAAGATCCAAGCAGATAGTGTAGGGCTGGCAATGAAGTAGCTAGTGGAGCAGGTCAAGGAGGCTGTTATGCAGTGTACAACTGAAGTTGCAGTAGTCAAAGGGTAGTTGGGAGGGCTTCATAGTAATATCACCATTCTAGCAAAGTGACTCAGCGGTGAGTCACCATATTTGTGTTGGGGACCTGTTGGGACGGGGTCCCGTAGGGTTAATTTTGGGGTTAAAAGCCAAAGTTTTTGTATGTAAAGTTTCAAGTCTTCGCAATTTGTGATTGCAAAGCACGTAGATGAAAAGTGTCATAAAGGGTTTTTGCCCTTTTTTTTTGTAAGTTGTGTCAGCTTTAGAAGATCCACCCATGGTCCGCGGACCATGGGATTGTATAAAAAGGAGAGTCTTAGAAGAGTCTAAGGCATTTTTTAGGAGTTAATTCATTGATGGGTTAGTAAGAGCCAAGAGCGAAGAGTCTTAGAATAGAAGGAAGGCTCTGTTGCTGCGTGCATAGAGGCCTAGGGTAGAAGTATGCAGCTGAGTGTGGGGATCCCTGCAACTGAGTGCGCAGGTTAGTTAGAGTCTGTAAGAATATTTGAAGTACTAATAAAGAAGATTGCTTTAGAAATATCTGTGTTTGATCTATTTAATTCTATTATGAATAAATGTGGTTATGTTATACTGAATAATGGTTTCATGGTTTAATGCTATATTCATGCATGAATCTATATTTTTTATATTGTTATGTGTATGCAAGTAATAATATCTATTTACATGAAGAACATATTAATGCATATTGAAGTTATCATATACTTAAGTTGATCACGGTAAATACAAACACAAGAGTAACTACAGAAGTGTGTAAGTGGTTGATTCACCTGGTTAGAGTCTGCGAACAATAGTCATAGACCTTCACGAAAGTCTAGAGGCTGATTGAGAGAAGTATACCGATAAGCCCTAAAAGGCTTATCCATCTGCGCAAAGGCAGAGTTAGGGCTTAAAATGACATCACTACCATATTTGGGTGTGGAAACTTAGTTCCAACATCCCCCCATATTGCTTCAGGTGAGACTTCAGTCTGCGCTCCGAGGATTGATGCCCAAAGGGCCAGTAGTGTAGGGATTTGTTTGTTTAAATTAACATTGAACCTGGGCCAAGGCCCACTAAGCCAACACCCACTAGGATTGTTTGCCCAACATTCAACTTTGAATATGTATCACATGACCTTTGTCTTATTTTTCCTTTATTAACTTTATTGCATAAACATTTAACCTAGGGTTTTTTCATAAGTTAAGGTTAACATTACGTTAGATTTAGGTTAGGTTAGGGTTAAGGTTTGATTGAGGTTAAGGTTAGGTTTAGGATATAAGGTTAGGTTAGGTTAAGGTTAAGGTTAATTTAAGGTTAGGTTAGGCTAAGCATAAGGTTAAAGTAAGGTTATGTTAGGTTAACCTTAACCTAACCCAACCCTGACCTTAATGTTAACCTAATTTAACATAAACCCTAACATAACCGAATCTAAACCTTAACCTAATGTTAACCTTAACCTTAACCTTAATCAAACCTTAACCTAACCTAACCTTAACCCTAACCTACAATTAACATTAGGCTAGGTTAGTGTTTAACGTTTAGGTTAAGGTTTGGTTAAGGCTTAGGCTAGGATAGGTTAGGTTGATATTAAGGTTAATGTAAGGTCATGTTAAGGTGAATTTAAGATTAAGGTTAGGTTAGTTAACTTTAGGTTAGGTTATGTTAGGTTAGGTTAAGGTTAATGTTAGGATATGTTTCGATTAAGGTTAGGTTAGGTAAGGGTTAAGGTTAAGGTTAAGGTTAGGGTTAAGGTTAGGTTAGGTTATGGTTAAGGTTAAGTTAGCCTAGGTTAAGGTTAGGTTAGGTTAGGTTAAGTTTATGTTTAGGTTAAGGTTAGGTTAGGTTAGGTTAGGTTAGGTTAAGTTTATGTTTAGGTTAAGGTTAGGTTAGGATAGGTTAGGCTAATGTTAGGTTAGGTTAGGTTAAGGTTGAGGGTTAAGAGTAAGCTTAAAGTTAAGGTTAGGTTAAGGTTAGGTTAGGTTATGGTTAGGGTTAAGGTGTAATGTTTTGGTTAAGATTATGGTTAAGGCTAGGTTAGGTTAAGGGTAGATTAAGGTTAGGTTAGGTTAAGGCATGTTAGGATAGGTTAGGTTAAGGTTAAGGTTTAAGGTTAGGTTAAGGTTAGTTTAGGTTAGGTTATGTTAGGTTATGGATAATGTTAAGTTAAGGTTAGGTTAGGTTAAGTTTCCGGTTAGGTTATGTTAAGTTAAGTAAAGTTAGGTTATGGTTATCATTCGGTTAGGTTAGGTTAAGGTTAGGTTAGTGTTAGCTTCAGGTTATGGTAGGTTAGATTAAGGTTAAGGGCAAGGTTAGGTTAAGTTAACATTAGTTTAGGTTGGCTTAAGTTAAGGTTAGGTTAGGTTAGGTTAGGTTAAGTTTAGGTTAGGGTTAGGTTAAGGTTAGGTTAAGTTATGTTTAAGGTTAACATTAGGTTAGCTTAGGGTTTGTGTATGGTAAGGTTAAGGATAATTTAAGTTAATCTTAAGGCTATTTTAAGTTTATATTAAGTTAAATTTAAGGTTCAGGTTAGGGTCAGGTTAGAATATGATATTTTAAGGTTAGGTTAGATTAGGTTAAACTTATGTTTGTTGAAAATCCAGTAAGAAATTCCTAATTTAATTTTCCATTAATTAAATTAGGATAAATTTGAATTCCAAATTCAGTAAAATAATTGGAGGAATTTAACTGAAGTGATATGGGACTTATCTTTTAGTTAAATTAGTTAACTCAAGTAGGATACACTTGAGTTATGTTTAGTTATGATTGGTTTCTAATTTACAGAAATCACGATATGTTAATTTGAGTTATTGTGAGTTTAACTAGTTGTAACTAATTAACAAGTATTTGAAGATCCAGTGGTGGGGCACATCACTTTGTGATAAACTAGTTAACTCATCAATGAGCTCAGAATAATTGATGCATGGAGCTAACTTTAGATACCCAGTTGAGATTAGATTCCATGGGTAGTGCACTATTATTTGTAGCATATTGAAATGTGTACAGGTGGTGCATGCAGTCAGAGAATGGCCCACAAGTATTAGGAAATTTTAATTGGGAATTTCCTTAATAGGGGCTAATTCCTTTAGGAGAAAAGCAACAAAACAGGGACATGGGGAGGCTTAGATTTGGTGAAGTATTGGCCGGAGGAAGCTTGTTGAGTAGTGAGATAGATTTTATTAGTGCAAAGGTTGCTCAAGATTGAGAAAACATTGTAAATCTTCTCTATTTTCTTACCAATGAAGTATGGATAGGAATGGGTTTTGAGCAGTTTCTTTCCCCTTAGATAAATATATGAGCATATGTGATTGAATATTGTCTCATGTTCATGTTGTGATTAATTGTTTTCATTGATGAGTAGAGTAGAGTCAGCGCTTTTGTTTTATAATATTACATAAGAAGTTTGAAGCTATAAGGAATTTCTACAATGTTAGGTTAGGTTAAGGTATGTTTAGATTAGGTTAGGATAAGGCTAATGTTAATTTTAAGGTTAGGTTAAGGTTAGGTTTGGTTAGGTTAAGGTTAGGCTAATATTATCTTAGGTTATGCTAGCTTATGTTTAATGTTAGGTTAGGTTAGGTTAAGGTTATGTTAGGGTTAGGGTTAGGGTTAAGGTTATGGTTAAGGTTAGGTTAGGGTTAATGTTAGGTTAGGTAAATTTAAGGTAAATTTGGGTTAAGTAAAGGTTACGGTTAGGTTAAGTTAAGGTTAGGTTAATTTAGGTTAGGTTAAGTTTAAGCTTAGGTTCGAATTAGGTTAGGTTAGGGTTAGGTTAAGGTTAAGTTAAGTTTAGCTTAGGTTAAAGTTAAGGTTAATGTTGGGTTAGGTTAGGGTTTGGTTAGGGTTCAGGTTAAATTTTAGTTAGGTTAAGCTTATGTTTAAGTTAAGTTACGTTAGGTTAAGTTAGGATAGGTTAAGGTTAGTTTAAGGTTATGTTAGGTTTAATGTTAAGGTAAGGTAAAGGTTATTTTAAGGTTTAGGTTAGGGTTAGGGTTAGGTTAGGGTTAGGTTTAGGTTAGGATAGGTTAATATTAAGGTTAGGTGGGTTAGGTTAGGCTTAAGGTTAAGATTAGGTTAAGGCCAGGTTAGGTTACGGTTTAAGTTACGTTAGGTTAAATTAAGTTAAGTTATGTTAGTTTAAGTTTAGTTTAGGATCAGGTCAGGTTGGGTTGAGGTTAGGGTTAGGTTAAGGTTAATATTAGGTTAATTTAAGGTTAGGTTAGGTTGAGTTAAATTAAGTTTAGGTTGAGTTAAATTAAGTTTAGGTTAAGGGTAATGTTAGTTTAGGTTAATGATATGTTAGGGTTAGGTTAAGGTTAGGTTAAGGTTATGGTTAAGGTTATGTTAGGTTAGGGTTTGGTTAGGGTTAAAGTTAAGGTTAAGTTAGGTTAAGCTTAAGGTTAGGCTAGGTTAGGTTAGGTTAACCTTAATGTTAAGTTTATGTTAGGTTAAGGTTTGGTAGGGTTAATGTTAAGGTTGAGTTAGGTTAAGATTAAGGTTAGGTTAGGTTATATTAGAGTTAGATTAAGGTTATGTTATTTTTAAGGTTAATTTTATGTTTAGGTTAAAGGTAAGGTTAACTTAGCTTAGATTAGCTAATGTTAAGGTTAATTTTGGGATAGGTTAGGGTTTGGTTAGATTAAGGTTAAGGTTAGGTAAAGGTTACATTAAGCTAGGTTAGGATAGGTTATGTTAAGGTTAGGTTAGTTTTAGGTTAAGCTTAGGTGGGTATTGTTAGGCTTAAGTATAGGATAGGTTAACGTCCGGTTAGGTTAATGTTTAGATTAGGCTAGATTACCTTAGATTTGGTTAGATAAAAGTAACCTAACCTTAAACTAAGATTAACCTTAACCTTAACCTAACCTAAAATTAAACCTAACCTTAATCATAAACTAATATTAGCCTTAAACTTAACCTAACCTAACCTTAACCTTACCTAACCTTAAGTTAACCCAGATAACCTAAGTTAGCTAACCTTAACATAACCTTAATCCTAACCTAACCTAACCTAAACTTAAACTTAAACTTAACCTTAAACTAACTTGAACTTAACTTCCACATTAATCCTAATCTAACTTAACATTAACACTAACCTAACCTAAACTTATCCTAGCCTAACTTTAACATAACTGTAACCTAACCATATCTTCACCTAACCTAAAATATCCTGAGCCTTAACCTAACATAACCTATCCTAAGCTAACATAGCTTAACCTTAACCTAACCTTAATATAACCTAACCATAGCCTTAACCTTAAGATGAACCCTAATATACACTAACCTAACCTTAACCTTAACTTAACACAACTTAGCATAATCTTAACCTTAACCTAACCAAACCTAACCTAAACTAAACCTTAACCTAAGCCAACATAACCTAAAATTAACACAACCTTAACCTAAACTTAACCTTAAACTTATTAAACCTAACCTTAACCTTAACCTTAACCTAACCTAAAATAACCTATCCTTAACCCTTAACTCTAACCCAATCTTATCCTCACCTAACATAACCTAGCCTTACCCTTAAATGTAACCTAGCTTAACCCAACCTAACTTAACCTAACCTTAAAATTTACGTCACACTATATTAACCTAGCCTAAAGTTAACCTACCCAAAACCTAATATTAATCATAAAATTAACCTAACCTATCCTTAGCCTTAATCTAACCTAGCCTAATGTTAACCTAACCTAACCTAACCTAACCTAACATAACCTTAACTTTAACTTAACCTAAATATAAACTAACGTAACCTTGACCTTAACCTAACCTAACTTAATATTGACCTGACCTAACCTAACCTAACCTTGACCTAACCTAAACTAAATTGTTGGCTTGATTGGTCCTGACCTAGGTTTAGCGTTAAGCAGCCAAGAAAATCCCTACACTATTTAACCTTTCGGCATCAATCCATGAAGTGTGGACTGAAGTCTAACCCGAATCAGTATGGAGGGATGCAGTTACCAAGTTTCTGCACCCTGAGGTAGTCATGATGTCAATTTTATACCCTTCTATCTTTGATAGATCAATAAGCCTTTAGGGCTTATCGATGTACTTCCTCTTTCATCTTTCAGAACCTCTGCGAAGTTACCCAATTATCCTTCGCGCAAACCTAGATGATGATTCAGGCACTTACGCACCTCCGTAAATAGTTTATTGACTTGGTTCCCAAATTGTCTTAGGTATTAGTTGATTTTACCGTATCAGTAAGATTATCCTCGCATAAACATATATTATTACTTGCGTTCATGGAACAGATGGAAACATATACTTTTATGCATCAACTTAACATGATATCTAAAACTTAGCATTCAACATAGCATAACCACAAAATTTATAACAATAGTACAATAATGCTAAACAAATGGAAAGTACATAGGAAGTTTAGACCACTTCTCTTTATTGATGATTCGGCTTTTCAATACAGACTCTAACCACCATGCACACATAGTTGTAAGGGTCCGCGCACTCAGCTATGGGTTTCTACCCTAGGCCTCTACACACTCAACTGCAGAGCCTCTTCCTTCGCTAAGACTCTCACTCTTAGCTCTCAAAAACCTATGACATCAATGGCTCATGACTACTAAACTCCCTTAGACTCTCTAAGACTCTCCCTTTTATAAAATTCCATGGTCTGCAGACCAAGGGAGGATCTCCAAAACTGACACAACCTATCTAGACTAAGGGCAGAAAACCCTTTTTTACTTTAGATATCTTCGCACTCTGTGACCACAAAATGCAAATACTTTACATTATTTATACAAAATTCTAGCTTTCTACCCCAAAAGTTGGGTTTGTAACCCATAAAGTGACCCCCAGGGGACTTGTTCCCAACATAAACTAACATAACATAAACTAACCTTAACCTTAAAGTTAGCTAAGTTTAGGTTAGGTTATGTTAGGTTAGGTTAGGTTAAATTATGTTAACGTTAAGGTTAGGTTAGGTTAAGTTAAGAATAGGGTTAATGTTAATGTTTGGATAGGTTAGGTTTAAGATTAAGATTAGGTTATGTTTGGTTAAGGTTAGGTTAAGTTAGTTTTAGGTTAAGGTTACGTAAGGTTAGGTTAGCATAAGGTTAGGTTTGTTTAATGTTAGGTTAGGTTAGGTTTTGATCGGGGAAATGTTTGTGAATGCTTTCAAACAAAAATAACCATTATACATGACCTTTTACTAACACTTACATTTTCTTTTGAAATCATAATCAATGCATATTCTAAAAAAACTTCAGAAAAACATCAAAATGAAACAAAAGGAAATAATTATGATAAAAAAGTAGACACATGATATGATCACATAGTTCACTTAGTGTGGATTAGATCTCTAGAACCAGTGTCAAGAGTGGGGAGGCCACTTCATTACTTACTGCAAGACGATGAGTACAGGATGCAACCTATCTCAATACAAGGATGAACCCGTTTAACTAGGCATGTCTCTCCTATGAGATTCCCTTCTATACAATAACTCTCACTCACAAGATGCTCTCCTTTAACATTAAAAGGAACAATCTCTCACATAAAGTGGCATATAATTATCCTCTCACATGATGGCATATGTGGATCTCAAATTCAAATCATATCAACAAAAAAAATGAACACATGGAAAAAAATACATATTATATCTCTAAGTCTGGGGATAGCATGAAAATTGGCTCCTCGAATGAAGAAATAGCCTTTGGCATCACATTCCTCATGAAAAACTATGAAATTTGAATAGGAACATGACACCTTTCTATCTAGGTCAAATTTGGGCTCCCATGGAATCTTTTAGATTACTCACAAGATTCTCTTTTGGACATGGGCGAAAAGTCTACTTATTTTTTCAAAAAAATGACTACACCATTAGACTCCTAGCAAAAAGCAAGTTCATTTGAGTATAAACTTGGAATAATTCTGACATAGTTAAAAAATGGTTGTAAGGGAATCTTTGTGATTCTCCACAAGATTATGCATGGGAATATACTATGGAATATTACAAGGAATATTTCTCTAGAATATTCTCTTCTTGAAAAATATGGCCTGCCTAGGTGCGGTTTCCATCTACTCCTAGTTCCCACAACTTGGGCCACTTGACTTTCCATTCATGAGGTTGAATGGAAAATGTCATGTTTTTAAATGTGTTATTGGGTGGATTAGACAACACACTCAGTTGGTCATCCTAGTTGGAGAAACTCCATATTGTAATTGGTTGGGCGAAGATCTTAGGGACAAGCTCATGATCCTTTGCTATTATTTATATGCCAACATCATTTTTGGTGGGAATTTCTTTTAGTTTTAAAATGGTGGTTCAACAGTTGGAAATGGGGTTACTGCTTGGGGCAGGCTAGCCACAAGGCAAGCACAAGTTTGAATCTTGCTGACCTGTTAATACATCACATGGATTTCCATTAGGGAAGGGTCCTAGGTTGGACTACGGGCCTTGACCCCCCATTATATATGTACTCTTTAATTTTTTTTAACCATGACCATTGGGCAGGTTGGGATGTCCGCCGAGCACGCCACCCGTTTTGTTATTATTTTTATTATTTGAAAACAAATTGGTTAAAAACTGTCCACTGGATTTTTGGGCTCACCAAAAAAAAATAAAAATAATAATAAAAATAATTAATAATAATAATAAATAAAAATAAAAATAAAAAAAATAAAATAAATAAATAAAATAAAATAAATAAAATAAAATAATTAAATAAATAATAATAAAAAAAATAAAATAAAATTAAATAAAAACAAAAAATAAAAATAGAAATAAAAATAAAATAAAATAAAAATAAATAAATAAATAAATTAAATTAAATAAAATTAAAAAATAAAAAATAAATAAATAGGAAAAGAAAATTAAGTTTAATTTTCCACAAAGTTTCAAATTGTCACTTAGTTAATAGTCGCCAAATTTAGCCAGTCCACCAAATTTGGTGAACCTCCAACTTTATCTAGTGCTCTACTAAATTTAGCCAGTGGGGCCAAGTTGACCAAAGCTTTCACTGTGAATATATTGACTATACAAGGTTGGATTTGAGTGTCATTTGCACCTTTAGAATCAGGATGACGAGCTCTACATTTTAGTCGTAGTTTCGATGAAATCCAAAGACTTCCATTTTTGAGCCTTTACGGACCCACCTAAATCACGGTTGAGTTAGGGTTAAGGTTAAGCTAGGTTAAGTTAAGTTTGGGTTAGGGTTAATGTTAACGTTAAGGTTATGGTTATTTATGTTAGGTTAAGGTTAGATTAGATTTAGGTTAATGTTGGGTTAAGAGTGAGGTTAAAGTTAGGTTAGGTTAGGTTAACATTAGGGTTAAGGCTAAGGATAGCTATGTTAGGTTAGGATAGGTTAGGTTATGCTAGGGTTAAGGTTAGGTTAGGTATCTTATATTAGGTTAGGTAAAGGGTTAAAGTTAGGTTAGGATATGTAAGGTTAATGTTAAGGTTAGGTTAAGGTTAAGGTTTAGGTTAGGTTAGGTTTAGGTTAGGTTAGATTAGGTTACTTTAGTATAAGGTTAAGGTTAGGTTAGGTTAGGTTAAGTTAGGTTAGATTAGATTAACTTTAGGTCTAAGGTTAAGGTTTAGGTTAGGTTAGGTTAGGTTAGGTTAGATTAGGTTAAATTTAGGTCTAAGGTTAAGGTTAAGGTTAGGTTAGGTTAGATATGAGGTTATGATTAAGTTTAGGTTATATTAGTTTATGTTAAGTTGAGATTAGGGCTAAGTTAGGGTTAAATTTAGGTTAGGTTGGTTAGGTTAGGTCAAGGTTAGGGTAAGGTTAGCTTAGGGTAGGTTAAGGTTAAGGTTAATTAAATTTAAGGTTAATCTTAAAGTTAAGTTTGGTACGGCTAAGGTTAATTTAATCTTAGGTTAGTGTTAGGTTAAGGTTACATTAAGGTTAGGTTAGTTTAAGGTTAAGGTTAGGTTAGGTTAGCATTTGGTTAAGGTTAAGGTTAAGGTTAATTTAGGTTAAGATTAAGGTTAGGTAAGGTTAGGTTAAGGTTATGTTAGGTATACAGTTAAGGTAAAGGTTGAGGTTTAGTGAGCTTACGAACAAGGTTATCCTAACATATCTTATCTTACGTTAAGGTAAAGGTTAGGTTAGGTTAAGTTTGGTTAGGTCAAGGTTAAGGTTAGGTAAAGGTTAGGTTAAATTTTGGGTTATAGTTAGGTTAGAGTTAGTTTAGCCTAGATTAGGTTAAGGTTGGGTTAGGTTTAGGTTAAGTTAGGTCAAGGTTAAGTTTAGGTGGGTTAGGTTAGTCTTAAGGTTAAAGTCAGGTTAAGGAAAGGTTAAGTTCAGGTTTAGGTTAAGTTAGTTTAAGTTAATGTTAGGGTTATATTAGGTTAGGATAAGGTTATGCTTAGGTTAGGTTAGGTTAGGTTAGGTAAGGCTAACGTTAGGTTAGGTTTAGGTTAGGGTTGGTTAGATTAGGTTAAGGTTAAGGTTCGATTTAGTTAAGGTTAGGTTAGGTTAAGTTAATTTTAGGTTAAGGTTAATGTAAGTTTAGGTTAAGGTTTACGTTATTCTAGGTTAAGGTTTGGTTAGGTTTAAGGTTAAGGGTAAACTAGGTTAAGCTTAATGTTAGGTGAAGGTTCGGTTAGGTTAGGTTAACTTTAAGGTTAATGTTAGGTTAGGGCTAAGGTTAAGGGTAAGTTAGTTTAAGCTTAGGGTTAGGTTAGGTTGAGGTTAAATTAAGGTTATGTTAGGTTCAAGGTTAAGTTTAAGGTTAGGTTACGTTAAAGGTAAGGTTATCTTATATTACCTTACCTCAACTTAAAGTTAATTTTAGGTTAGGTTAGGTTTGGTTAGGTTACATTTAAGGTTATCTAAAAGTTAATTTATGTTTTAGATTAGGGTTAGTTTAGGGCTAGGTTAGTCTATATTTGGTTAAGGTTAGGTTAGGTATAGGTTAGGTTAGTTTAAGGTTTAGGTTAGTTAGGTTAGGTTAGGCTTAATTATAGCTTAGGTTAAGGCCAAGTTATGCTACCTTAGCTTAGCTTAGCTTAGGTTATCCTAACCTAATATTAACCTTAAACCTAACCTTAACCTTAACCTTAACAAAAACCTAACCTTAACATTACCTAACCTTAACCTAAACTAAGCTAACCTAACTAACCTAAGCTAACATAACATTTACATAACCTTAACACTAACCTAACCTAACCTAGCCTAACCTTAATGCTAACTTAACCTAACTTTAACCTAACCTAACCATAACCTTACCTAACCTAACATAATGAAACTTAACCTTACATTAACCATAGCCTAACCTAAACTTAACATTAACCTTAACCTTAACCTTAAACTTAACCCTAACCTACACTAACCTATTTTAAATCTTATCCCAATGTAACCTAGCCTTAACCTAACCAAACCTAGACTAAATTAAACCTTAACCTTGTTGGAAATAACACTGAGAGGGGGGGTGAATCAGTATTAATAAGTCAATAATATTTCTTTTCACAATTGGATTCGTATACGCTACTTCAGTTAATGAAACTTGCGTATATACACAACCGTGGTTAAAGAAACTCGTGTATATCCTGCAAACTTATAATTTAGTTAATTCATCATATGTTAATCTTTAATCTATGCATCAGAACCATATAACATTAACTGGGTATAGTAAAAAAAGAGCAGTCAATCACACACAAGAACACAAGATATAAGGTGGAAACCCAATTTTGGTGAAAACCACCTGCTGCAATTTGTCTCTATCTTATTTTAATAAGAAACTTACTTTTACAATATTTTTGTACTAGTCCAGTCTTATACCAGTATGCAGGCTTCTACCTATAGAAGGCTACAACCTTCTCTCATTCTCTAGCTTCCCCTGAAAGGGAGCTACAACCCCCTATACTCTTGCACTAGCTGATGTACTAGTACGTAGGTGCTGACCCACAAAAGGCTACAACCTTCTCTTTTCTTCCAGGGACCACATTTCATAAATTTTTAGACTGGATCCGTCAATATCATCAAAATATATATGCAACAATCAATCTCCTTTGCACCAACCAAAACTGAATCAAACAATCACTTCTCTAAAATTTGTAACCAAATTACAGTAACAATGCCAGAACCCAAGCCAGAACCTAGAACACTGTAACAACAAACAGAAGTAGCTAAAACATATTTTATGAGATGTACGCTACTTTAATGTCTCGAGCCTATGTTCATACACAGTTATATGAAGGAAAACTTGCGTATACGCCATTTTGAAATTTCGAACCAGCGTGTATACGTGGCTTTGCTATACTGAACCTGCGTACATATCTGTAAAAGATGATTTAACATTTACAACTATTCAGACATCAGTTAAACCCAGATCATCATATTTATAGATTACGACATGCGCCAATTATAAAATATCAAAACCTCACAAGATACTTCTCTTCAAGCCTTAAGATCTTGACCCATCAATAGAACTTATCCTTCTTCAAGCGCTCAGGTTCCTCCTTGATTCAGATCCAACTATGCACCATAACCCAATGACTAGTATTATAGATCTTGCTCTTCATTAGATATTCAATACTTGAGTGCCTTTGCCTAATTTCGTATCAAAAAATGCTAAGTTGTGACCCGAGGTTGGCTTTGTGCACATTCACGCAGCTCATTTTCCTGACTCTCCTTTGTCCCTTCGTTTCGGTGAGTCATTTGGGGGTGTGCATGTGAACTCATTCGGGCGGGTTGGGCGAGAGCGCGCCCGGGCGAACGATCCGGTATCAAAAAATGCTAAGTTATGACATGAAGTTGGCTTTGTGCACATTCGTGCAGCTCGTTTTCTCGACTCTCCCGTGTCCCTTCGTTTTAGTGAGTCGGGTGAGGGCATTTGGTGAACTCGTTCGGGTGGGTCGAGCGAGGGCGCACCCGTGCGAACGAGCCCGTATCAAAAAATTCTAAGTTGTGACCCGAGGTTGGCTTTGTGCACGTTCGTACAGCTCATTTTCCCAGCTCTCCCTTGTCCCTTCGTTTCAGTGATTCGTTTGAGGTCGTGCGTGTGAACTCGTTCGGGCTGGTCGGGCGAGGGCATCCATGTGACGTGTTCAGTTGGGTCAGGCGAGGGCGCGCCCCGACGAACCAGCCCATATCAAAAAATCCTAAGTTGTGACCCGATGTTGGCTTTGTGCATGTTTGTGTAGCTCATTTGCCCGACTCTCCCTTGTCCCTTCTTTACGGTCATTTCAGCACCCATGTAAACTCGTTCAGGTGGGTTGTTTGAGGGCATCCGCGTCAATTCGTTTGGGTGGGTCATTCGGGCAGGTCGAGCAAGGGGGCGCTCGAGTGAATGATCCCATGACAAAAATGCTAAGTTGTGACCCGAGGTTGGCTTTGTGCACATTTGTGCAGCTCGTTTTCTCAGCTCTCCTTTGTCCCTTCATTTCAGTCTTGTGTGCGCCCACGTTAACTCTTATGGGTGGGTTGTTCGAGGGCGCCCGTGTCAACTCGTTCGGGTGGGTCATTTGAGGGTGTCCATGCAAACTCGTTCGGGCGAGGGCATCCATGTAAACTCATATGGGTTGTTTGTGTGTGGCTCCCTGGCCCGTCTTGGTCCCCTTGTGCCCATCCAAATGATACAAGTGACAGGTTTCCTTTTCGTGTGAAAGGTGGGTTGGTAATTGAGTTGTGTTTTCGGGTTTGCCTAAAGGATGTCCTTGGGTCATTTGTAGGGTGGACGATTTTCATCTTCTCTCCATCCCCACTCAGTAGCACATGAGCGGTAATGTTGTCCATGCTCATCCTGGGAGGCATATGTGAACAATTCCCCTTCTGCTCTCTAAGTTCTTGGAGCTGTATGGGTTGTTGTGGTGCGGCCCCCTGGCTCATCTTGGTGCCCTCGTGCTCCTCCAGATGATACCAGCGACAGGGTTTCTTTCCGTGTGAAAGGTGGGTTGGAAATCGAGTTGTGTTTATGGGTTTGCCCGAACGATGGCCTTGGGTGATCTGTAGGGTGGTCGATTTTCATCTTCTGTCCATCCCCACTTGGTATCGCATGAGCAGTAATGCTGGCCAAGGTCGTCCCTAGAGGCATATGTGAACAATTCCCCTTCTACTCTCCAAGTTCTTGGAGCTATATGGGTTGTTGTGGTGTGGCTCCCCAACTTGTCCTGGCCTCCTCGTGCCCCTCTGGATGATACCAATGGCAGGTTTTCTTTTCGTGTGAAAGGTGGGTTGGCAATTAGGTTGTGTTTTCGGGTTCGCCTGAACGATCACCTTGGGTCGTTTGTAGGGTGGCCTATTTTCATCTTCTCTCCATCCCCACTCCGTAGTGCATGAGGGGTAATGTTGGCCATGGTCGTCCCAAGAGGCATATGTGAATAATTCCCCTTCTTCTCTCTAAGTTCTTGGAGCTGTATGGGTTGTTGTGGTGTGGATCCCGGGCTCGTCCTCGTCCCCTCGTGCCCCTCCAGATGATACCAGTGGAAGGTTTTCTTTCCGTGTGAAAGGTCAGTTGGCAATCGAGTTGTGTTTTCGGGTTCGCCTAAACGATGGCCTTGGGTCATTTCTAGGGTGGCCGATTTTCATCTTCTCTCCATCCCCACTCGGTAGCGCATGAGCGGTAATGTTGGCCATGCTCGTCCCGGGAGGCATACATGAACAACTCCCCTTCTACTCTCTAAGTTCTTGGAGCTGTATGGGTTGTTGTGGTATGGCTCCTGGGCTTGTTATGGTCCCCTCATGCCCCTCCAGATGATACCAGCGGCAGGTTTTCTTTTTGTGTGAAAGGTGGGTTGGCAATCAAGTTGTGTTTTCGGGTTCGCCTGAATGATGGCCTTGGGTCATTTGTAGGGTGATCGATTTTCAACTTCTCTCCATCCCCACTCAGTAGCACATGAGCGGTAATGTTGGCCATGCTCGTCCTCGGAGGAATATCTGAACAACTCACCTTCTGCTCTAAGTTCTTGGAGTTATATGGGTTGTTGTGGTGTGGCTCCTTGGCTCCTCTTGGTCCCATCGTGCCCCTCCAGATGATACTAGCGACATATTTTCTTTCAGTGTGAAAGGTGGGTTGGTAATCGAGTTGTGTTTTTGTGTTTCCCTGAACGAAGGCCTTGGGTCATTTAATGGGTGGCCGATTTTCATCTTCTCTCCATCCCCACTCGGTAGCGCATGAGGGGTAATGTTGGCCATGCTCGTCCTGGGAGGCATACGTGAACAACCTCCCTTCTACTCTCTAAGTTCTTGGAGCTGTATGGGTTGTTGTGGTGTGGCTCCTGGGCTTGTCTTGGTCCCCTCGTGCCCCTTCATATGATACCAGTGGCAGGTTTTCTTTCCGTGTGAAAGGTGGGTTGGAAATCGAGTTGTGTTTTTGGGTTCGCCTGAACGATGGCCTTGGGTCATTTGTAGGGTGGCAGTTTTTCATCTTCTCTCCATCCCCACTCAGTAGCACATGAGCGGTAATGTTGGCCATGCTCATCCTAGGAGGCATACGTGAACAACTCCCCTTCTGATCTCTAAGTTCTTGGAGCTGTATGGGTTGTTGTGGTGTGGCCCCCTGGTTCGTCTTAGTCCCCTCATGCCCCTCCAGATGATACCAGTGACAGGTTTTCTTTCCATGTGAAAGGTGGGTTAGAAATCGAGTTGTGTTTTCATGTTTTCTTGAACGATGGCCTTGGGTCGTTTGTTGGGTGGCCAATTTTCATCTTCTCTCCATCTCCACTCGGTTGCGCATGAGCGATAATGTTGGCCATGCTCGTCTCAGGAGGCATATGTGAACAACTCCCCTTCTGCTCTCTAAGTTCTTGGAGCTATATGGGTTGTTGTGGTGTGGCTCCCTTGCTCATCTTGGTCCCCTCGTGCCCCTTTAGATGATACCAGCGACAAGTTTTCTTTCCGTGTGAAAGGTGGGTTGGCAATCGAGTTGTTTTTTTGGTTTTGCCTGAACGATGGCCTTGGGTCGTTTTTTGGGTGGCCGATTTTCATCTTCTCTTCATCCCCACTCGATAGCGCATGAGCAGTAATCTTGGCCATTCTCATCCTGGGAGGCATATGTGAGCAATTCCCCTTCTTCTCTCCAAGTTCTTGGGGTCATTATGGTGTGACTCCCTGGCTCGTCTTGGTCCCCTTGTGCCCCTCCAGATGATACCAGTGACAGGTTTTCTTTCTGTTTGAATGGTGGGTTGGTAAGCGAGTTATGTTTTTGGGTTTTCCTAAACGATGGCCTTGGGTCATTTGTAGGGTGGCCGATTTTCATCTTCTCTCCATCCTCACTTGGTAGTGCATGAGTGGTAATGTGGGCCATGCTCATCCCTGTCCCTCTTGCCCATCCCAACGATAAGAATGGTTAAAGTTTGCTCAGCGCTCCATTGGGCCTTTGTTGTTGTGGTCCCAGATGGGAGCCCCAAAACTCTGTCGTTCCTATGTCACTGTCGTGGCCCTCAGTTGTTGTGAACAGAAAATTTTGATTGCGCTGCATAGCCATGTGTGGCTCCATTGAAATTGGCTCCTCATTATATTTTTTTCCTCCTCCCTATTTGGCGCGGAGGGTTTTGCTTTTCGTGTGAAGGGTGGGTTGGTAATTGAGTTGGTTTTTCGAGTTTGCCTCAAGAATGGTATTGGGTCATTTGTAGGGCAGCCGATTTTCATCTTTTGTCCATGCCCACTCGGTAGTGCATGAGCGGTAATGTTGGCCATGCTTGTCCTTGGAGGCATATGTGAACAATTCCCCTACTGCTCCAAGTTCTCCGAGTTGTATGGGTTTTTGTGGTGTGGCTCCTTATGATGGCTAGCCTCTTCATTGTTCGGCTGTATATGGCGCCGATTTCTTGTGCTTGTACTCTTTCTGTGTTGGCATTGTCGGTTGAGATGCATACATTTAAGAGGGATGTGGAAGGGTTTTGGTTGTAAACCACCTACCCTCCCTCTTGCTTTCTTTTTCTGTCGGGTGATGTGAGGCACTGTTCTCCTTCTTGTAATGTCAAGGGTTGGCATTCCTTTCAAAGTGCGCATCGTTTGTGGTTGTGTTGGATTTGAGGTTTTGATAGATGTGTTGGCCCATATGTTTGATTGAGGGGTCGGATTTTTCCTTGCACCATGCGTGCATGCTAGGCTTTTGCGGTTGGAAATGTTAAGTCACAACGTTTATGGGCATTTTTTTGTTTCAATTGTGTATGCGCTCATGGTCCAATGGGGAGGAGGATTGCTACGTCGATGGTGGGGGTGATCTGGAAGAAGAATTTCGAGGTGGAATGCTTCGACCTCCCTCCTTTGCGTGGAGGTGGCCGTAGGGGAAAATTATTCATCGTCCGGTCGGTAAAGCTGTGGGAAATCTCCTAGGTTGCCTGTACGTAGGGTGCGTGGGGTGCGGAGCTACCCAATCCGTCCTCCTATTTGGATATGTTCTTGTATTGTGTAGCAAGCCTCTTGATTTGCATTTATTTCCTTCCTTTGCCTTCACATCGTGGTTGTCGTAGGTGTCACACGGAATGAGTTATATTTGCAGACAAATCTAACCTCCCTAGGAGTCTAAGACTCTCTAATGACAAACAAACCAAACAAGAGCTATCCTTCTCTAGATACACATCATTCTACGAGAATTCAAATGTTTTCGATCTTACCTTAGGTCCCACGCTTGTTGTAGCAGTCCAGCCTTGCTGATCCAGATGAGCTCCTCCTTCACTTTCAGGCCTGCATACACTGACAAAGCAAACGATTACATAGCATCTGAATATTCATCATAAAATAAAGCATATCTATCATATTGACCAAGGAATACATGAAATAATTCATTAACAAATCATTGAGAAGAATGGACTTATTTTTATTAAATAATCAAAGGAACCATTACAACCTGAGCCTTGGTGTTGTGCAAGCTCCTCCCAGGGTCCAGCAAGAGATTTCCTCTACTTTGACAAGTTCACCCACTCCCACTATGGCAACAAGGAAGGATAGTGATCTCTCCTCACAAGTCAACAAATGGAAGTCCTAATTCCAGCAGCATTTACCCTTTAGAATGTTCAGCTTTCAACCTCCCCTCCTTTGGCCCAATGGCTGTATTTATAGTATTCTAGAGGAGGTTATTCAGTTCCAACATCAATGGGATACTCCCTCTTTTGGATGGGGTAGCTCCTCTCTTGATGGGATAAGCTCCTCTATCATAGGGGTGCATGAACCATCTGGAGGCGCTCAATACACGTCAAAAACTCTTCTAGAAGGCTCTAGAAGTGACCACAAGTAACTTTTTAAAGATGAAACTTGCGCCTTTTGACCTTTACAGGGGTACGCACCCAACCTTTAGCTTACAGAGCATATAAATACACAGGTCTAGTGTACTTGGAGTGCGTACACGCAGGCAAGGTAGAGAGAACCTGCGTACCCAGAGATAAACATGTTTTCGAGTGACTTTCTCTCTCTTTGAAGTTTTGACATGAAGAGCATAGGTATGGGGCTTGACAAAGAGGAAAATGTGGCTATTGATGAGGCCACATAGACTGCAGATAGTTAGGGTGACAAATTTCAGTGTAACAGGGTGCACCGTAAAGAGCTGCCCGTCAGGCAGCCCTTCCTCCAAATTATTAGGTTCCTCTCCCATTTCAATGCGCGACAGATAATCAGGTCCCACGTTCAGTCATCCTAACTTCACAATAACTTCAAATTCATACCCCTGGAACAACAACAACCACCTACACATTTTCCCCCCCCCGCCCCCCCCCCCCCCCCCCCAACACAAGCTTGTTGACTAGGTACTTCAACATGGAATGATCTGTACAATATTTCGTCTGGACCCATTTTGTACAAGTTCCCTACAATGATAGAAAAGTCTACCATGTGCACTACCAGTTCCTTCTTCTGTTGACTTGTATAACCTTCTGGAGCCAATCCTATCATTAGGAAGTGGATAATATCTTCAAAGTAGTTGTCTGCGAGGCGCACCGTAAAGAGCTGCCCGTCAGGCAGCCCTTCCTCCAAATTATTAGGTTCCTCTCCCATTTCAATGCGCGACAGATAATCAGGTCCCACGTTCAGTCATCCTAACTTCACAATAACTTCAAATTCATACCCCTGGAACAACAACAACCACCTACATATTCCCCCCCCCCCCAACACAGGCTTGTTGACTAGGTACTTCAACATGGAATGATCTGTATACATATTAAATTGTCCACCCAACAAATAGTGCCTGAACTTCTGGAGCACATACACCATAGCTAATCCTTCGTGCTATGTCATGGAATAATATTTCTCTGCTTTAGACAACTTCCTACTTGTGAACTCTATAGGGTGATCTAGTTCTCCTTCACTAGCCTATGTCAGCATGGCCCCCAGCGTGCACATGAAATTCCTTCTTCTAGTCTGGGAAGACTAGGATTTGTGTGGTGACCATTTTCTCTTTCAGTACATCCAAGCTCTTTTGACATTCATCATTCCAACAGAACATAGCATCCTTTTTCAACAATTTCTCCATAGGCACGGTGATCTAGGCATAGCTCTTAAAGAACTTTCTGTAGTATCCGATATGCCTTAGAGTTGCGCGCAACTGTTTCACATTCATCGGTGGCTCCAAGTTGATTATCACCACGATCTTCACAGGGTCTACCATCAATCCTTATTGGCATACCACATGACCCAACAAGATCCCAAAAAGGACACAAAATAAACACTTCTTCAAATTGAGAGCGATTTGGTATCACCTACATGTATATAGCATCAAGAGCAGACTTGCCACATGGCATTTGACGAATTCAAACACTGTCCAATTGTCAAAGTATACCTCTAGAAACTTATGAATGGTGTCTTTGAATGCCGCAATGACTATGTGTGAAATGATTGCTAGTGCATTCTTCATCCCAAAAGGCATCACAGTGTACTGAAAACATCCCCATTCAGTCACGAAGGTTGTCTTGCTTCTATCCTTAGGTGAAATTTTGATCTGATGGTACCTAGACAACCCATCGATGAAAGAGTATGCTTCTTGGCTGCCTACATTATTGAGGACCTCATCAGTGAACGAGGTCGGGAAAGGATCATGCACACAAGCATCATTCATTTTCTGGAGATCCATGCATATCCTTATTTCTTATTTCTAGTTCTTTTCCTGAACCATTATTGGGCTTACCCAATTAGATTCTTCCACTAGTTCAATAATTCCTGCCGTGAGAATATTATCTAATTCAGTGCGGACCTTTTCCTTATACTTCGGATTAAGGTGGTAAGGTTTTTGTTTCACAGGTTTCACGTCTGGTTTCAGGGTGATCTTCATGACACCCAAGTATCCTATTATTCCCTTCAAAATAGAAAACTTCGTGGGTAACAAACCTTGATATTCGCGGAGGAGTTCAGCAGCCTTGTCTACTGTCACATCATCCCAATAGTCTCCAATCTTTGCAAATTTTGGCTCTGGCTATGTGCCAATGTTGACCTGCCTCGTTTTCAGTGGCGCGGTTATGTCTGGATCCTCTATTAGTGAACCGTCAACCTTGTGGTGACCATTAGTTTCTAGAATATTAATATTTCTGGGATCCTCGTCTTCTTCTTTAGTGGTCACGTTATAGAATTTTAGCACGTGGTTCAGCTTGGTAGTCCAATCAGGTTGAATCAGGTCTAAAGGATCCTACGGTATCCTAAAGATAGCTGCTTTAACCTCTTGTAGTGCCCTGTCAATACAGTTAAACCCATTCTTAAAGATGAACGTCATTATAAACCCCTGGCGCAAGATGTCCCATTCTTTAGTGCCATGGCAAAGCTCTGTTTCCAAGTACCAATTCATCGGTATGACATCTAGGGTATGACAAAATAGATGCACCCATTCCAGGTGGGGTTCCTGTCCATAAGCCTTAGTCCATTTGGCCAGGTGATCACGCGGATCATCCCTTCCATCATACTTGTCTCTCATTTGTACATTCAAATGTCCAAAACGTATTCCCATTATCTTCCTATAGTTGAGCCAATCACCGAAATTATCCTTGTGCGTACCCCATAATCTTGTGGGCACAGCGCGCAGTGCCCAATCGAAGGCCTGGAAGCAAAGCTTCTCTGACACTTCTCTCTCAAATGCATCCAAAAAGTGATCAACATTAGTTAGCCCATCATAGTGAGGCAGATTCATTGCCTCTAATGATACACAACACAGTGATTTGGTCATCATATTACAATGCAACATAGATATTTCATGTAGCCGGTTCTTCCAGTGCTCTAATTCTTCATCTGAATCTGATGTGCACGATCTCTCGTGGTCCCATGCAATACATCCGTCTTCTATTGAATTTACCCAATCCTAGTCTCACATCATTATCTTGTAAATTTGGTCCAAATCCTCATCACTTTCATAATCACCAACTGGTTCTGTATAGCGCGGTCCTTCTGTAGGATCTAGTGGCACCACTACGTGGAGTGATTTCTTTTCAAATATCATCTTTCACTTCTTCAAGTTGATTACCCCATTCATGTTATTGGCCCAATCGATTCAAAGGAGCGCAGGGTAGGGATTACTATCATCCACAATCTCTATTACCTCAAAACCCACCAGTGCGCTCGTGCCTTCGATGTCAACTATTACCCCCCACAACCTCCCCATTGGGATAATGTTCCATTAATCATTATGATACATGTGTTGTCCTTGATGGTAATTCACTCAGATGACAGATCATAGTGCAGTAGGTCAATAGAAAAGAATTAATGATAAGACTACAAAAAATGAAGAAAAAGAGGTATACGCAAGTTCACCTTGACAAGGAGCGTATACATGCGGGTTAATAGACCAAAAGGAGTGTATAGCATACAAACACACTTTCACATAAGGAAAAGCACATATATCTTGGAAAACTAAGTTTTTGTCCAAGGTATTTGGTCCACGATATTTTGATCCACGGTATTGGTCCAAGGTATCTGGTCCGAGGTATTGACCCTAGGTATTTGGTCCAAGGTATTGGTCCTCAGTGGTTTTGGTCCATGGTATAGAGAAAGGCCTACAAACTATAAAAGGAGGAGAAGATCATTAGGCCAAGGGGTGCAAGCATTGAATATCTGATGAAGTGTGAGATCTAGTATGTGTTGAAAATAATACTGAGAGGGGGGGTGAATCAGTATTATTAGGATAATTATTCTTTTTAAAAACAACTGATATACGCTACTTCAATTTAATAAACCTGCGTATGTACGCAGTTATGCAGAAGAAAGCCCGCGTATACAGAAAATGCTTTTATTTTACTTAATCTTTCTGATGATGATTGTTAGTCAGTGATGCAGAATCCAATAACAGTATCCAGAGACAGTAAAATAGAGCAGAAAGACAATCAGACACAAGAACACAAGATATGGTGGAAACCCAATGTGGGTGAAAACCACCTGCTGCAATTTGTCTCTATCTTCCTTTTAAATTAGAAAACTTCTTTTACAATGTACTGGTGCAGTCCTTTTACCAGTACGCAGGCTGCACCCTGCAGAGAGCTACTACTCTCTCTTGTTCTCCAGTTTCTCCTGGAAGGGAGCAACAACCCCCTTTAGCTTTTGTACTAGCCAAGATACTAGTATATAGGTGCTGGCCTATAGAAGGCTAGAACCTTCTCTTTCTTCCAGGGACCACTTTTCATCAATTTTCAAACTGGATCCACAATCATCAAGAATCAACCAATCTCCTTTCCACCAACTAGATCTGAAACAAATAGATACTCCTCTGACAGTTGTACACAGAAAACTGTACTAGAAACCATATAGCAGAAACAGAACCCAAAACCCAGCAGCAATAAGCAGAAACAGCCAGATCACAACTTAAAGCATATACGCAATTTTAACAGTCTGCAACTTGCGTGCATACACCTCTGCCTATGGAAGAACCTGCGTATACGCTCCTTTACTTCACCTAAACAGCGTGTATACGCGCCTTCGCTTCAATGAACCTGCGTACAGATCTATAAAGGACAATACACTCTTCCAGATATTCAATCACTAAATAACCCAGATTATCAGACTTATAGATCAGACGAGCGCCACATCAAGCAGATCAAAATCAAACAGAGATACTATCATTAAGCTTAAAGATTATGACCCATGAATAGACCTTGTCCTTCCTTTGTGTTAAAGTCCCTCCTTCCTTCAGATCCAGATCTGCATCACCATCCAATATACCAGCTCTAGCACTTCCTTGGATCTTCAATTATAATTCAGATGGTAATTTGCCACAAGATCTCCTTCCTCTTTTATAGTCCTAGGCCTCCCCAATACCATGGTTCAAAACCATAACATTTCAAAACCATGAACCCAAAACAGTGGATCGACACAATTGACGAGACGCCATGGTCCAAAACATAGGTTCAAGTTCCAAGATCTAACTGCCATGGACCAAAAGAATGACCACCAACATATACGCTCTTTTGTAAAGTATAACCCGCGTGTATACGCGCCTTTGCCTAGATGAACCTGCGTATATGACTTTTTCTACTTTCTGAGTTCCTGAACTGAGATCTGTTTACCAAAGAAGGTTGCCATCAAGGACAACACCTGTGCCATAGCTCCAAACCTGTGCCATAATGCCAA
Organism: Pinus taeda; assembly: GCA_000404065.3. Lineage (NCBI taxonomy): Eukaryota > Viridiplantae > Streptophyta > Pinopsida > Pinales > Pinaceae > Pinus > Pinus taeda. The sequence goes on from APFE031555922.1 coordinate 94,064, forward strand.
CAATCTCCCCCTTTGGACTTGATGGCAACACCAAGATCCAATTCTCCCCCTTTGTCATCAAGGGCAAAGGGTTGAGCTCCCCCTGAGTATATGAAAATTTCTGTGCTGACCATGCTCCCCCTGACTGTAAGCAAGATCTGCAAAAAGATGTTCTTGAAGAAGAACCGAGACCTTCCTATCACCATAATACCAATTAGTACATACATCCATCACCCAACCAAGTGGGGATCATCCATCCAACCAAGTGGAAAACATCAGAAATTTACATATGATGACCAGAAAGAAAAAAAATATTATATCTTCATCCCAGGCATAGTGGGGAAACTAATATAGGCCGTTACATGACCTTGACACCATATAAGAAAGAGATATATGACATAGAGACAAATTATTGAAAATTATCAACAACTGATAGCAGCAGCAACTGACAGTGAGCATTCAGATCAGCAACCAATATGTCCTTTTGTTCGCCTTCTGCCTTTGTTCTATCTGAAATCAATAACAGCGATGGACTAGAACCAAAAGCTTCTAAACCAATGCCAACAATGCATAATTAGAAGATTATCTGCTCCCCTGAACCTGTGCCGGATGGTCTCTGTCAGACCCTTATCAAAATATCTTCAACCAGAGCCTGTTCCTTCTGATATCCAACAGACCTTCATATACGCGACTGTCTCTGTACCGACCGGCGTATGTACGCGGATACTCCTTATACAACACGCGTACATCCAATTTTCTCTGAAAATTTAACAGCAAGATGATACATTCACGACTCCCAGCTTCTGTCTGATATATTCAAAAGTTTCCCTGGGCAGTGGTTTGGTGAAGATGTTAGCGACTTGTTCCTTAGAAGGAACATACTCTAATTTGACCTTTTGTTCCAACACTTGTTCCCGAAGAAAGTGATACTTGATCGGTATATGCTTGGTCTTTGAATGCATGACAGGATTTTTGGAAATGCTGATTGCACTTGTATTATCACATAAGATGGGGATAGGTGGTGTACAGGTATTTGAAAATCCTGCAAGGTCTGCATCATCCAAAGGAGTTGAGTGCAGCAAGATGCAGCTGCCACATATTCTGCTTCAGCTGTAGATAAGGCAATCGAACTCTGTTTCTTGCTGAACCAGGATACTAATCTGGAACCCATAAAGAATGCTCCACCACTTGTGCTCTTCCTGTCATCCACGCTTCCGGCCCAATCTGCATCTGTATAAGCATGAAGTGTGAGATCTGTATCTCTAGGATACCATAAACCATAGTTTTGAGTCCCTTGAAGATTTTTGAAAATCCTCTTTACTGCTTGAAGATGAGTTTCCTTTGGATTTGCCTGA
>APFE031555924.1:0-15144 GCA_000404065.3 Pinus taeda
AATTCTAATTTACCTTGGCCCTTTTTGTTTAGCCCCCTTTCTTCATTTTTCTCCACAGGACCAAGGGTTGTTATCGGGGGCTTAGCCTTAAGGCGCTGAGTCTTTCAGTGCTTTGTCGAGGGATTTTTTCCTTATGTTAAATCTTTGTGCCCTCAGTTCCATGACCAAGTGCTTAAACACTTGTGAACATGTGTTTAACAAATCATAGCCTTGCTCATTGGCCTTTTTAAATTGTAACCAAGTGCCAACAACCAAAAACCTTTGATTGCTGACCTTCAATATGACGTCACACTACCACATCGTACTTTCTGAGTAGTGACACATGTCACTCAGATATGGCCCATTAGGCCACCCAATATGGTCAAAAATGCCTGCCACGTGTTCTCATTGGATCTCACCTAAAGCTACCATATGTCTGGCAGAGGAGAGAAAAAAAGGGACCCATCAACCTTGTTTTTCGTGTATTCCTTTGTTAATTTTATTTTGGCCTACCCAGCGTCTTTCATCGCAATCAACATTTTAACACTTATTGCAACATTTCAAAGAGTTACACTCAGAAAGTTTTGATCTCCAGACTTCTGATATGTGCTACATCTTGTCTTCCTGACCTATGATTTCTAATGCAATGTTATACTTAAGTTCCAATCTCCTATTGCGATCACCAATATAGCTTGATTGTTGACCTCTGATTGTGCTTATCGATATTCTTGCCTTCTCAAGGCCTCAAAAACCATGAAATTTTAACAGGTCATAGCTTTCTAACCGAGGGTCCATTTTTGGACTTCCTCATACCAATGGAAATATTATTCAAAGCACTTTCCAATGGGGAGGGTACGATATGGAGTTTGAGTCCTTCTACTGCAAGGAAGGTGACTCCAAACATCTTTTCCTGTATTCCAAATTCCTAATCATCATTCTGACCCTTGTTTGGCATCAATGCCAATACTTACACAACCACTTATACACAACCAACCATCAATTTTCCAACAATATCCCCCTTTGGCATTGATGGAAACACAATAAGCTCCCCCTCATGCTTGGCAAGGTTTTCTCTGATGCCAATATTCTCCCCCTTTGACATCAGTGACAAAGAATAATTCACAAGCACTCCCCCTAAACCATCGGAGTCTATTCTCACATGAATTCCACTTTCTGAGTAGTTGCCACCACATATCAAATTGAAGTTATTTGGAGGGAGGAGACGCAAATCCTATCTTTTGCCTCAAATACTCAAATGGTTGCCTTGTCAGTGGCTTGGTAAATATATATGTTATTTTCTCTTTAATGGGTACATATACAAGTTTGACAATGTTGGTTGCAACTTGTTCCCTCAAGAAATGATACTTAATCGGAATATGTTTGGTCTTTGAATGCACGACTGCATTTTTTGAGATGCTGATTGCACTTGTGTTGTCACACATTATTGGAATGGGATCAAACAACTCTACATGTATATCCTTCAAGGTTTTCTTCATCCTTATAATTTGTGTACAGCAAGTAGCAGCAGTAATATAATATGCTTCAGCAGTCAATAGAGAGATAGAGCCTTGTTTCTTACTAACCCATGACACCAAGCATTCACCTAGAAAGAAGGCAACACCAAAAGCACTCTTCTTGTCATCAATAATTCCAGCCTAATATGCACTTGTGTAGACCTTCAAATTAAAAAATTCACTCTTATCATACCATAATCAATACTCTATTGTACCTTGAAGATATTTGAAGATCCTCTTGACAGCAATAACATGGCTTCCTCGTGGAAAAGATTGAAATCTAGCCACAATCCCTACTACTTGCATGATGTCTTGCCTTGAAGCTGTTAGATATAGTAAGCTTCCTATCATTGGCTTGTATTCGGTCTGATTTATTAGCGATGTCCCATCTTCTTTGTACAATTTACATCCTGTAGTCATGGATGTGCTGATAGGTTTACAGTCTTCCATCCCAAATTTCATAAGAGTTTCCTTGAGATATTTGGATTGGGATATAAACACTCCTTGTGGAGACTGGGTAATCTCCAAACCCAAAAATAAGGACATTTCTCCAATCATGGACATTTCAATATTTGTTTGCATACAATTTGCAAATCGATGTCCCAATTGTTCCTCATCGCTGCCAAATATTATGTCATCCACGTACACAACTACTATCAGTAGATGATCACCTTCATATTTTACACAAAGATTGTTGTAAACTGAGCCTTTCTTAAACCCCTGTTGTTGAAGATACTTATCGAGCCTTTCATACCAAGCTCTGGGGGCTTGTTTCAAACCATACAGGGCCTTCTTTAGTTTGCATATGAGCCCTTCATCAAAGGAGAGAAGAAATACTTCATGCTTCTCAATGCAAACCTCCTCTTCTAAATCTCCATTAAGAAAGGCATATTTCACATCCATCTGATAAACCTTGATATTCTTATGGATGGAAAGAGCAAGAAATATTCTTATAGCTTATAGTCAAGCTATTGGTGCAAGGATTTCTTTGAAATCTACCCCTTCTATTTGGGCATACCCTTTGTAGCCAATCAATCTTTGTTCCTGATTACTTGACCTTCTTCATTCAGTTTGTTCTTGAAAACCCACTTGGTTCTAATAACATTTTTCTCTCTTGACCTTAGAAAAATCTCCCATGTGTCATTCTTTTCAATCTAGTCCAATTCTTCATTCATGGATTTCACCCATAACTTATCTTAATTTGCTTGACAGAGGTTCTTGGGTTTTATCTGTGATAGTAGAGCCAAATTTTCATGACTTGTACTGTCCACAAGTTTGCTTCTAGTCTGGACACCAAATCTTTGATCTCCAAGAATCTGATTCTTGCAATGTTCCTTCTTTACATACCTGGAAGGTGTCTTTGGACTTGAAGGCATGCCTACTTCTTCACCTTCACTATCTGTATATATTTCATTCAGATCGGTGGACCTCAAATCTGAGATTTCTTCATCATCTGAGTTCATTTTTTTGTTAGAGGATTCAGGTTGTGATCCTATTTCATATATTATTACGTCGATGCAATCCTCAATCTTCCTTGTTCACTTGTTATAAAAATGATATCCCTTGCTTCAAACACAGTATCCAAGCAGTATTCCTTCGTCATCATGTGAGCCAAACTTCCCAAGGTTACTGTCATTCCTTTGATGAAGCACTTGCTCCCAAACACCTTCATATGTTTAACTAATGCAAGTCTTCCCTTCGATAACGCATAGGGATTTTTAACACTATTAGGCCTGAGTTGAGCTCTATTAGACAAATAAACTACTGCCTAGGTTGCCTCTCCCCATAAATTGTGAGACACTCCTGCTTCATCTAACATTGCTCTGGCCATTTCTTGGATTGTTCTATTTTTTTCTTTCTACTAATCCATTTTATTGAGGAGTTCTAACCATTGAGTATTGCCTCCTAACGTCGTGCTCTTCACAAAATTCCTCAAACTCTCTTGAGGTGAACTCTTTGCATTTGTCAGATCTTAAGCTTTTTATCTTCAAATCTTTCTCATTTTCTACCTGAGCTTTAAACTTCTTGAAATGCACAAACGCCTTTGGTTTTTCTTTTAAGAGAACAACCTAAGTAGCCCTAGTGAAATCATCATTGAGCAGTGTTAGGTCGCTATACTACTAGTGTAACCCCTTATTGTTATTAGTACAACTCTCTTATTATATTGTTGTGCCCATGTAGTCCCCATATTGTTATTATTGTGCCCCATAGAAGCCCACTATTGTTATTACTTTTCCGCTTACATTCAGTTATTGTTATGTCGGCTTATTATTTATTATGACCCCTTAGGATCCTATATATTAGAAAGGAGGTTCTTGTCTTTGATCATCCAAGGAATTGTTCATTTGTGTTATGTCAAAGGAGTTTTCTCCTCAACAGAGCTTATTGTTCTAAGGCATTCATCTATATTTCCTATCCTTTCTTGTGAGTTGGGTTTCATAACATTTGGTATCAGAGCTTTGGATTCTCTTAGGGTTTCGCATGCTTCAAACAGGTCATCGTGGAATTTTTTATATAACTATTTTTCTGCTATGTTCCAGAAGATAAAAAAAACACATTTGAGAGTAAATCTCACTGAACCTCGGGTCTGAATTTCAGATCTTGTCTCGCTATATTTTTGGCGATATGATCTAAGGAAGTTAGGGTTTTTGCAAGCTCTAGAGTTTCATCTAAAATAGGTCATCGTGGAAGTTTCGCTATAACTTGTTCGCTACAAAGTTTTAGAAGCTAAAACAAAAACCCATTTGACAAGAAATAGGTCTAAACCTCGGGTACGAAATGTCAAATCTTGTCTCACTATATTTTAGGATATATTATCTGAGGAAGTTAGGGTTGTTGCAGAATCCCGAATTAGATCTTAAAAAAGTGACCTTGGAAAAATCATCATAACTTTCTCTCTGATCATCAGATTGAAATTTCATAAGAAGCTACAGAAAGAGGACGGATTGTAGTTTCGTGTTTATATTTTTCATATTCAAAGGTCAAAACAGTGACACGTGGCACTTCATACAAGTTCACTCTTCTGAAAAGGTATATAATTAGGTCATCTTGGGAGCTTGTGCATAACTCTTTCTTGGAGAATCAAATTTCGATCAAACTGGTGGCATTAGAAAGAGGACACAGAGGGCTATTGTAGGTCAAGATTTTAGAACTGGAAAATCCAAAATTACAGAGTTGCAGTCGTTTCAAGATTGAGATCCTAAAATAAAGAAAAGGCAATATGAGGAAGTTTGATGGCAAGGATCCAGTAAATTGGATACTACAGATGGAGCAATATTTTGATCTACATGAGGTGCAACTGTTACAAAAGGTATGTATTGCATCTTCATATTTAGAAATGGATCAATTTTTATGGTATAAAGGGTTGTGTTCTCGTAAAGCGCTTGTCACTTGGTCAATTTTCATGGAAGAAATGATAACACATTATGAGGATACAAAGAGTAACACCTTCTTTAGCCAATTGATAAATCTCAAACAAAAGGGTTCAATGGAAGAGCACATTGAGGATTTCAAAAAAATTAATATAAGGGTAAATGATATTCTAGAGAACAAAAGGATTGATGTCTTCATAGGGACTTTAAAGGATAACATTCAACATGAGGTTCGCCTTTGGGAACCTAATTCATTGGAGAAGGCATTCAGGTTGGCAAGAAAAATGGAAAGCAAAATTATGGCAACAAGGAAGCCTACCACTCACAACTATAAAGATTGAAGTGTTGTTGACCCTAGCCTTCCACAACCTACAAGGTTGACACCACAACAATTGGAAGAAAAAAGAGCAAAAGGGCTTTGTTACAGCTGTGGTAGCAAATACACTAAAGGTCATAAGTGTGCTGAGAATAAATTATTTTACATATACTGTGAAGAGGAGGAAGAAAATGAACAAGAAATGTTAAAAGAAGAGGATATACACCAGGAAAAAACCTTAGATAAAAAATAAATGAATCTGACCATATCTTGTAATGCATTGGCTGGAATTACCACTCCTCAAACTATCAAGACAGAAGGACATATCAAGAAGAAAAAGGTATAGTGTTGATTGATTCAGGCAACACCCATAATTTTATTCATTGTAAGATAGCCAAGGAATTGAATTGCGTCTTATATCTAGCACGAGAGTGTCAAGTGATGGTTGCATGTGGAGGAACCATAAATTGCTCTGGAAAGTGCCATAATATCAAGCTATCCATGGGAGAATATGTATTGAATAGCCCAATTCTTTCCATTCCAATGGTTGGTGTTGACGTTGTACTAGGAGTCCAATGGCTACAATCCTTGGGTACAGTAGCTTTTAATTTTCAAGAACTTTTCATGAAATTTTGTTCAGAAGGAAAGGAAGTTGAATTAAGGGGTATCGTAGGAAAACCAAGAAAGATAATCAACTCTAACATAATGACAAAGCTTCTAAAGAAAGAACAATGAGGCGTAATTGCACAATTCTGTTCACTAGAGGTTTCCACATCGAAATCATCTATTTCTCCATATCTCCAAAAAGTCTTGGACAATCATTCCAAGGTATTTGAGACTCCCAAAGGCCTCCCACCTATTCGTGATCATGATCATGTTATTCATTTGATTCTAAGAAAGTGGTTCCTCCAACATCAAGCTTAACAGATATCCCTATGCCCAAAAGAGTGAAATTGAACGTATGGTTTGCAGAAATGCTAGAGGCTGGTATAATTCAACCTAGTCAAAGTTCTTTCTCTGCTCCAGTAGTATTGGTGCACAAGAAGGATGGATCATCGCGCATGTGTCCGGATTATAGGGAGGTCAACAAGCTCACTGTTAAAGATAAATTTCCCATTCTTGTCATTGATGAATTATTGGATGAATTGCATGGATCATTTTACTTCACCAAGTTGGATCTTCATTCTGTTGGAAATACTGAGAGGGGGGGTGAATCAGTATTTCTTTTTAATTTTTCTTTTTATCACCAAAACAAGTATATATGGAACACATAAATAGATAGTTGGAATAAATGCTTTTATTAACACAAACAGTGCAATGAAATAGATACAATATATAAATAGTTGCAATCAGTTTCCAAGCACCAACTTGGACTTTTGTGAGGCTTCAACCTCCAGAGCACCAACTTTGTTTTGCTAAGGCAATAGTTCTGCACTTAGGAGCACCAACTCCCAAGGATTCCAATCCTTTTAGTTTTGAGGCTCCAACCCTAACCTAGTATAAATTGCTTTGTTGTTGTTCTCTGCTCCCAAACCTGTTGAGCTTCTGCTTCACTCTCATTCTCCTGCTTCTCCTGACTCTCCTGCCTCTACTACCTCTACCCGAACTTCAGCTTCCTCTCACTTTGATTATTTGCACAGGCCCATCTCCCCTTGTTTTTCCTGTTTTATGTATTCCCGAAGCCCCTGACTGTTTGTTTTCGCTTTCCACTGGCTCTTCAGCTTCTTCAACATTTGCTTCAACTTCCTCTACGCTGGCTTGTCCTTTGGCTTCCCTTTTCTTCATTGATTTGGCTTTTCGATTTCCTCTGCGCTGGCTTTCAATTCAGCTTCCTGGCTTTTCGGCCGCTGTATGTTAAAAATTATGACAGAGCCCCCTTTTTTTTAATGATAATAGGCATACACAAAGATTGTATGTTTAATGGACATGCCACGTCCCAATTGCAATCGCAATCGGTGTTAGTTCAAGCATCCTGAACTATCGGGGGCGTTTCTTAATGCATTTTTGCCTTCAAACCCCGTGTAATGCATATATTCAAATACATAGGAATATATGAGAAAAACAAGCTTAAATCACTAAAGGGCGAACTTCAAAAACATTTTACCTGCATCTATAACTACTTCAAGTCTAGTCTTTATCGCTTCGGCGCTTTTCCTTTGTATTTCGTCTTTACACCAAAGCCCGCCAATACACTGAAAATCACTTATGCACGGAACTCAAACCTTATACAGTTGGGTCTATAAAACCCATCGGGTCCGGCTGTGTAATCGCAATCGGCAATCGAGGCTTCCGGGGATCCTTTATACATCAAGCCCATGACATCGCCGATGGCCGACGACCGATCCTCCTTGGGATGCGATATAGCATTGACCCATGTTACAATTGGACCATTGGGTCTGCGACATACATCGCAATCGGCGCTTGGGGGAGTGACAGCCCTTTGTGTATCATTGTGATGGGCGGATGCGATATATAATTAAGCCATTATATAATGTTGCAACAAGCCCGCATATATGTATCGCAATCGGGGGTTTTGGGGGTGATGGCATAGTATAACCTACCGATTACACTATCGTTGATATATATATGAGTTTTGGCCTCCGATAGTGTTAATGCATGCATATATTGCTCTCGATAGTGTATTCTTTAGCATTCTTGCTCCAGTAGCTCCTGATAGCTCTGTCTGCTTCCTCCGATGGCTCCAATAGCTCTGTTTGCTTCCTCCATTACTCCGATAGCTCTATTTGCTTCCTCCGATGGCTCTGTTTGCTTCCTCCATTGCCCCACGAATATTGCCATATTGACATCAATGACAATCTATGTCAACAATCTCCCCCTTTGTTATTGATGACAATATTCTTCTGCTCTCCCCCTTTGACATCAATGGCAAAGAAATGCATACAGACTCCCCCTGTCGAACTTCTCCCCCTGTAGAATTGCTCTCCCTGTTCTGCAACGTCTTTATGAAGGAACTTGAGTGATGCTAAAGAGATAACCCCCATCTTTTGACGAAGATGTTCAAATGCTTCTCAAGGAAGAGGTTTTGTAAAAATATCAGCTATCGACTCCTTAGTATTGATATATTCCAAGATGATGTTTTGCTCAGCCACTTGTTCACGAAGGAAATGATACTTTATTGTTATATGTTTGGTTTTAGAGTGCATCACTGGATTTTTGCTGAGACTAATAGCACTTGTGTTATCACAATAGAAGGTAATCGCTTGATCTGTACCTATGTTGACATCTTTTAGAGCTTCCTTCATCCATAGTATTTGAGTACAACAGTGTATTGCAGCTATATACTCGGCTTCGGCTGTGGATAATGATATGGATGTCTGTTTTTTGCTAAGCCAAGCTACTAAACAGTCTCCCAGAAAGAATGCATTTCCACTCGTACTTTTTTGATCATCTACACTTCTGACCCAATCAGCATCAGTGTATGTAGTTACAGCGAGTGTTGAGCTCTTAGGGTACCAAAGACTGAAATCAGGAGTTCCTTTCAAATATTTGAGAATTATTTTTACAACTAATAAATGGGATTGTTTAGGAGCGGATTGAAATCTTCCCACCATTCCTACAGCCTGCATTATGTCGGGTCTTGTAGCAGTTAAGTACAGAAGGGCTCCAATTATTAACCTATAATGAGTTGCATCTACTGGAGGGGAGTCATCATTTTTGCTCAATTTGCAATTTGTGGTCATAGGTGTGCTCGTGGGTGCACAGTCTTCCATTCCATATCTTTTAAGCATGTCTTTAAGATATTTGGCTTGAGTTATAAACAATCCTGCTCTGGTTTGAGATACTTGTAGTCCAAGGAAGTGAGATAGCTCTCCTATCATTGACATCTCGAATTCTCTCGACATGTTTTGAGAAAATTCATGGCTCATTTCATCATTATTTCTAGCAAAAATAAGATCATCAACATAAACAAGTGTGACTAGTAACTTACCTTCATTCGTCTTTTATGTAGAGATTACTTCCTGCCACTCCCTTCTTGAAGCCTTGTTGTTGTAGATAGTGATCCAATCTTGCATACCAAGCTCTAGTATCTTGTTTCAACCCATATAATGCCTTTTTCAACTTACAGACTAAGTCTTTGCCTTCCGTTAGATCAAACCCTTCTAGTTGCTCCATGTAGACTTCTTCCTTGAGTTCTCCATTCAGAAATGCTGATTTTATGTCCATTTGATAGATTTTGAATCCTTTTGACCAAGAAAATGCCAAGAACATCCTGATAGCTTCCACACAAGCTACTGGTGCAAATGTTTCTCCAAAGTCAATTCCTTCAATTTGTCAATAGCCTTTGCAAACAAGCCTTGCCTTGTTTCTGATAACTTGTCCATCTTCATTCATTTTATTTTTGAATACCCACTTGGTTCCTATTATGTTTTTGTCCTTTGGACGAGGCACCAGCTCCCATGTCTCATTCTTCTCAATTTGGGACATTTCTTCTTCCATGGCTTTTACCCAATGAGGATCCTTACTTGCTTGTGCAAATGTTTCTGGTTCTATCATGGATAGAAGATCAATAACGTTTCTTTTTGGTGTAATTATCATCCTTCTTCAGGTTTTCATCCCTTCATCTTTATTGCCAATAATCTGCTCTTCTGGATGATATTTCTGAAGAAACTTCATCTTTGAAGGGGTATGAGGTGGTTCTTTTTCGTCTTCTTCTTCTTCCTGATCTATTTCTTCTTCTTCAGGTTCTTCTTCTTCAACGAGAGAATCATCTACATGTTCTTCAATTTCTTTTTCTGGAAGGTCTTCATAAATCTTTACATTAATTCTTTCCACTATTTTCTTTAGTCGAAAATTGTAGCACCTGTAGGCTTTGCTCCGTGTAGAGTATCCAAGGAATATCCCTTCATCAACCCAAGAATCAAACTTTCCTGGTGAGCCATCATTGATTTGTATGAAGCACTTGCTTCCAAAGATCTTGAAGTACTTTACTGAAGCAGGTCTTCCTTTCCATAATTCATAAGGAGTGTTTTCACAATTTGGTCTTAATTGAGTTCGATTCAAGGTATAGACAGTTGTCTTGACTGCTTCTCTCCAGAATTTTGGCTGCAAGTCTGCTACTAATAACATTGTTCTTGCCATTTCTTGAACTGTTCGGTTTCTTCTTTCAACTACTCCATTTTGCTGGGGTGTTTTGGCAGCAGAGAATTCTCTTTTAATTCCATGTATATTATAGAACTCGTTAAATTATTTTGATGTGAATTCTCCCCCTCTATTTGTTCTGAGGCACTTAATTTTTAAGTCCTTTTCGTTTTCTACAAGTGCTTTTAGATTCTTAAAACACTCAAATGTTTCATATTTATATTTTATAAAATATATCCACATCATTCTAGTATAGTCATCAACAAATAAAACAAAGTACCTTTCTCCTTGGAGTGCCTGATTTCTAGTTGGTCCACATAAATCAGCATGGATGATCTCCAAGGGGTTTGATGTAGAGAGATCCTTGATCTTGTGGCTGGTTCTGGTTTGCTTTCCATGTTGACACGGACCACATACTCCTTGATTTGGTTTGAATAGCCTTGGGATGTCTCGTACAGCTTTAATCTTGCTGATATTGATTAGATTTTCGAAGCTTGTATGTCCAAGTCGCTTGTGCCACAACCAACTTTTATCTGTCTGACTCAGGTAGCATTTATTTTCTTGAATCTTATTCAGAATGTAAATGTTGTTTGGTGTTCTAACCCCTTTCGCCACAAGTTCCCCTGAGGAAGAGTTCCTTATTTCACAGTCTTTGGTGCTAAAGACAACATTATGTCCTTGATCACAGATTTGGCTGACACTCAGGAGGTTGTGTTTAAGCCCGTCTACTAGCAGAGCATCTTGAGCTTTTCCTTTTCCATTGATGAGGGTAACAGTTCCTTTTCCCGCAATTCTACCAGATCCACTTCCAAAGGACACATTTCCTTCCTTTTTGCTCAATGAGACAAACTTCCTTTTGTCCCTTGTCATGTGTCTGGAGCACCCACTATACACAAACCAATGATTCTCACTACTTGCTTTTCTCCTTTTGAGTGGGCAGTTTTGTTCATAGTGTCCATTATTGTAGCATAATGAGCAAATCAAATCAAATTTGGTCAAGGGATCAAACGAATTGAAGGTTTTGATTTGTCCCTGCCTTTTGGGGCCATATGGTTTGATTATTTGATCCTTTAGCTTTGGTGTTTCACTCTTGCGAGCCATGCAATGTCTCACTTGATGACCAAAGTTTTTACAATGTCCAAGAAAGATAGTTTTGTATCTGTTGTAGTAGCCACAGTTTGAGTCAATTTCCTTCCTTGGAATTACTCCCACTTCATTCTTTGGATTTGAGATGGGCCTTTGATGGAATACTGGTTTGTATTTGTTGTAGTATCCATGATTCGAATCCACATTCTTCTTTGGAGTTATTCTCTCTTCATTCTTTGGATCTGGGATGCGCCTTTGATGACATACTTTTTCTTCTTTTGGGTTGCTGGAAAGTGCATCGGCATAGCTTTTCGCACTATTCTTAGTGCTTGATGATTCTTCTTTAAAACCTATTCCAGAAGTGTCATGTTGAGGTTTTTGACTTTTCAGGATAGTCTCAAGTATTTGAGAGCTTTTCCAACCCTTTTTAACTTGCTCCAGTTCCTTCCTTAGAGCTACTATTTCAACTTCACGTTCTTCGCAAGACTCTTCTTTTTCTCTTAGCTTTGTTTCCAAGAGATCTTCTCTTCTTCTTGTTTCCTCATTTTCTACCTTGAGAGAAATGATTTTATTCCGTAATTTCTCATTTTCTTCAATGGCACTTATTAATAGTTCATTAACATTTCCTTTTAGCCCTAAGTCATCATCATTTGTGAATGCCATGAATAATGTTTCATGGCTTTCATCATGGTCACTTTCCTCATCTGATTTCTTTTTGATGACTACAAATTCATCCTCATCAGACTCATCTTGCTTAGAGAAGAAGTTCTTCTTGTTGATCCCTTTCTTTTTGTATACATTTCTTTTAGAATTTCCTTCATCATCACTATCATGTCTATGAGGAGATTTCGCAGCATAATGACCTATTTTTCCACATTTGAAACAGATAAGAGGGTACTTACCTTTTAGCGTAGATACTTTCTTCAGCTTTCATACAAATTGAGCCAATTTGGATTCCACATCGGAGTCATCATTATAGTCATTCCTTTCTTTCCCCTTCTTCGATTTTGAGGCCTTGAATGCTGCATCTTTGGAGCTTGGGCCACCTTTTCTCATCTCATAGGCAGTGAGGATTCCATGGAGTTCATCCATCTTGAGAGCATCTAGATCCTTTGCTTCTTCTATGACGCTCATTTTGGAGTCAAATCTGTATGGAAGAGATCTTAAGACCTTTTGAACAACGGTACTTTCTTCAATCTTTTTGTCCAATCCTTTAAGAGAATTGACCACTTCAGCTACTCGGAGGAAGTATGATGCAATATCTTCTTCATCTTCCATCTTCAGACTTTCAAATTGCCTTTCTGTGAGTTTGAAGCTTTACCTTCTGGAATTTTTAGTCTCCACCATATAAGCCAATTAGCTTATCCCAGATTTCTTTGGCAGAGTTACAATTCATGACTTTTGTAAACTTGGAATCAGTGATTCCACTAGTGATGGAGTTCAAGGCTTTTGCATTTGCAATGTAGGCTTTCCTCTCGTCTTGATCTATTGGAAGAGTGGCATGAATTTGGTACTCATTTAGAATGAAATGCCAGACTTCAGGTCCAAGGGACATTAAGTAGTAGTTCATTTTCTTTTTCTAGAAACCAAAGTTGGTGCCGTCGAACATAGGAGGTTTTCCTGACGCTTCATGATTTCTCACCATGACTATGAATCTTTCTTCAAGTTGTTAGGCTAATATGAACAAACCCACTCTGATACCAATTGTTGGAAATACTAAGAGAGGGGGTGAATCAATATTTCTTTTTAATTTTTATTTTTATCATCAAAAAAAGTATATATGGAACACATAAATAGATAGCTGGAATAAATGCTTTTATTAACACAAATAGTGCAATGAAATAGATACAATATATAAATAGTTGCAATCAGTTGCCAAGCACCAACTTGGGCTTTTGTGAGGCTCCAACCTCTAGAGCACCAACTTTGTTTTGCTAAGGCAATAGTTCTGCACTTAGGAGCACCAACTCCCAAGGATTCCAATCCTTTTAGTTATGAGGCTCCAACCCTAACCTGGTATAAATTGTTTTTTTGTTGTTCTCTGTTCCCAAACCTACTGAGCTTCCCCTTGTTTTTCTTGTTTTATGTATTCCCAAAGCCCCTGACTGTTCGTTTTCACTTTCCACTAGCTCTTCAACTTCTTCAATGTTTGCTTCAGCTTCCTCTACGATGGCTTGTCCTTTGGCTTCCCTCTTCTTCATTGATTTGGCTTTTCGGTTTCCTCTGCGCTGGCTTTCAATTTGACTTCCTGGCTTTTCGGTCGCTGTATGTTAAAAACTGTGACAGAGCCCCCCTTTTTTTAATGATAATAGGCATACACAGAGACTGTATGTTTAACGGACATGCCACGTCCCAATCGCAATCGCAATCGGCGATAGTTCAGGCCTCCTGAATTATCGGGTGCGTTTCTTAATGCATTTTGGCCTTCAAATCCCGTGTAATGCATATATTCAAATACGCAGGAATATACGAGAAAAATAGGCTTAAAGCGCTAAAGGGCGGACTTCAAAAACATTTTACCCGCATCTATAACTGCTTCGGGTTCAGTCTTTATCGCTTCGATGATTTTCCTTTGTATTTCGGTCTTTACACCAAAACCCGCCAATACACTAAAAATCCCTTATGTGCGGATCTCAAATCTTATACAGTTGGGTCTATAAAACACATCGGGTCCGACTGTGTAATCGCAATCGACAATCAAGGCTTCCGGGGGTCCTTTATACATCGATCCCATGACATCGCCGTTGGCCAATGGCCGATCCTCCTTGGGATGCGATATAGCATTGACCCATGTTACAATTTGACCATCGGGTCCATGACATACATCGCAATCGGCGCTTGGGGGAGTGGCAACCCTTTGTGTATCATTGTGATGGGCGGATGCGATATATAATTAAGCCATTGCGTAATGTTGCAGTTGGTCCGCATATACGTATCGCAATTGGGGCTTTTGGGGGTGATGGCATAGTAGAACCTGCCGATTACACTGTTGTCGATATATATATAGTGTAAATGCATATATATATGAATTTTGGCCTCTGATAGTGTTAATGCATGCATATATTGCTCCCGACAGTATATTATTTGGCATTCTTGCTCTGATAGCTCCCGATAGCTCTGTCCGCTTCCTCCGATGGCTCCAATAGCTCTGTTTACTTCCTCCATTGCTCCGATAACTCTTTTTGCTTCCTCTGATGGCTCTATTTGCTTCCTCTGATGGCTATATTTTCTTCCTTTGATGGCTCTGTTTGCTTCCTCCATTGCTCCACGAATATTGCCATATTGACATCAATGATAATCTATGTCAACACATTCATGATATCATCAAATCAGAATGAAGACTAAAGACATTCCGAAAACAACATTTAGAAATCACGAGGTTCATTATGAATTTTTGGCCATGCCTTTTGGCCTTACCAATGCACCTTCTACATTTCAAGGTATGATGAATTCCATTTTCAAACCCCTCCTTCGAAAATTTGTGTTAGTATTTTTTGATGATATACTAATCTACAGTAAGTCTTGGAATGATCATGTTCAAAATGTTGACAGGGTGCTCAAACTATTGGAGGAGAAATAATTATATGTAAAAAACTCCAAATGTTTATTTGGAGTACAGGAGGTGGAATATCTAGGTCATATTATATCTCATGAAGGTGTTAAGGTAGACCCTATCAAAATTAAAGTCATTAAGGAATGAAAAATCCCCACATCCATAACGCATCTGCGAGGATTTCTCGGGTTGACAGGGTATTATCGCAAGTTTGTTAAGAATTAT
>APFE031555924.1:64979-104834 GCA_000404065.3 Pinus taeda
AGGCTGTGGACTTCGTGAGTTTGGTGTCCAGCATTGACTAGAGACTGGACCAAAATGTACTGAGAAACCGACTGTCCCGATCTGAGATGATAGACTGTTGGATCCCAAAGTGCACCCACACTCGTTCAAAGAAGAGTTTAGCAGTGGCTTCTGCTGTGATATTCTTCTTGCAGGCCATCATAATGGCCATCTTCGAGAACCTGTCGACGACCACAAAAACACAGTCATTTCCATGCTTAGTGGAAGAAAGGCCTGACATGTAATCCATGGAGATGGATTCCCAAGGTCGACTAGGGGTAGGAAGCAGGGCATAGAGGCCTTGCTTCTTGATGGTCGGTTTGGCAATGGCATAGGCAGTACATGATCTGATGTACTTCCCAACATCCTGTCGAAGATTCGGCCAATAGAAATACTTTTGCAGCACTGCCACCATTTTCTCAACCCCGAAATGCCCAGCAGCCTGACTGTAGTGTGCTTCCCAAATTATCTTGGCACGCTCGCTGGAAGGAACACAAAGGTGACCCAGGTGGCATACAAGGGCATCCTGGAGGTGAAAATCTAGAACATGCTGACCCTCCAAGAGTGTCTGGTATGTGTGGCCGAATTCTGGGTCACTTTTGTAGAGAAGTGGCCAGTCAGAAGTCTCATGCCCACAAGAGATGAGCACGGTGGTTAACGCCATGATTGGTGGTCGACTGAGGCAATCTGCAACATTATTGGTGTTGCCCTTCTTATATTTGATATTCAAATGAAACTGTTGCAGGTATGTAGACCACTTATGATGGCGATCATTCTGCAATTTCCCTTGGGTCTGTATGAACTGCAGAGGTCGATGGTCAGTGTGGATGACCGTTTCCTTCCCCAAAATGTAATGCTTCCATTGTCGGCAAGCCTGCACAATGGAATACATCTCTTTACCATAAGTGGGATACTTCCGGACTGTGTCTGAAATTGTTTCACTATGATATGCCACTAGATGCCCGTGTTGAGTAAGGACTGCCCCAATAGCATAGTCAGAGGCATCTGTCTCGACCTCAAATGGTTGTTGCAAATATGGCAACGCGAGCACTGGTGCTATGCAGAGGTGATCTTTCAACTCTATGAATGCCTTCTGTTGAGATTCAGACCAAAAGAACTTTTCTTTGGATCCTCCCTTGGTGACTTGACTCAAGGGCCAAGTGATATGAGAAAACCCCAACACGAACCTGCGGTAGAAGTTGGCAAGACCTAGAAAGCTGCGAAGCTCTGTCAAAGTGGTTGGAGATGGCCAGTCCCGAATGACTTGGATCTTGGCTGGATCCACATGCACCCCCTATTCATCAACAATGTATCCCAGATACTGAACCTAGGTCATGCCAAAAGTGCATTTCTCCAAATTAGCACACAGCTTGTGTTGCCGCAGTTGTTGGAGGACCTATCAGATGTGGTGGAGGTGCTCTTCCCAACTCTGGCTGAAGATCAGAATGTCATCCAAGTATACCACTACAAATGAGTTGGTGAATGGCTGCAAGATGTCATCCATTAGCCTCATGAAGGTTGCAGGAGCATTCGTCAATCCAAAAGGCATAACCAACCATTCGCAGAGGCCCTCCTTGGCTTTGAAGGTAGTCTTCCACACATTAGAGGGTTCAATTGGTACCTGGTGATATCTTGACTTCAAATCAATCTTGCTGAAATATTTTGCCCCCTTTAGTTGGTCCAGGAGGTCGTCAATCCACGGGATTGGGTACCTATTACGGACAGTGATCTTGTTCAGTGCCTGATAGTCAATATAGATTCTACAAGTCCCATTCTTCTTTTGTACCAACACGATCGAGCTCCCACAAGGTGATGAACTCGGACAGATGTGACCTTTCTGCAGGAGCTCCTGAATCTACCTCTTGATTTCATCATTCTCTAGAACGGAGCACTGATAAATTGGTCCATTGTGTAGCGACGCACCTGGGGTCAGATTGATGGAGTGCTTGACGTGACAGTGTAGAGGAACCCCTGCGGGGGAGGTGAAGATGTCCCCGTACTCCTCCATGACCTTTTCCATCTGTAGTTTTCGTGCAGAGGGGCCCTGTCTGGAGGCCGTGGCCACTGTATTCTTCTTTCCTTGAGGGCGTATCATTAGGAAAAAAAATTCCCGGTTTTGGAAATGAGCTTACTACATTGTTTTGCAGTAATCAAAGAGATGGCGGTAGGCGGTTCTACCTCTGGTATCCTGTACAACTAATTCCCCAATGTAATAATAACAGCACAAGGACTTGATTCATACACAGCATGTCACTTCCACAAGTATGGTTGTCCTAATAATACATCACAAACTTCAAGGGGAGAAATGTCACATAATACCTCATCCGTGAAGGGCTTGATGTTGTATGGAAGGCGACACTGTTGGCTCACTCGAAGATCCCGTCCTTGGTGAAGCCACCTGATGGTGTACAGTTGTGGATGTGCTGTGGTCAGTAAGACCAACTGCTTCATGACCTCTGCCGAAATGAGGTTCTTTTGGCTCCCGCTATCGACAATGAACTATAGCGAGGAGCCCTTTACCCACATTTGGGAGTGGAAGAGACGCTCCTCCTCCTCTATATCTTCGGGTTCATTTTTCTGGATCTTGGTGGTAACAATAGTGGTGTTGGGATCCGCATCAATGATCTACTTCCCTTTGTCATTCCCTTTGTCAGGTTCTGAATCAGAGTCGGAACATGTATCTGATTCTGAAACCTTTAGCTCAGCCACCACTGACTGCTTGGCCTGACACTCACTTGTGTTGTGAGTGGAGCTCTTATGGAACTCACACCATTTTCCCATGTCCTTTTTCGGCTTCGCGGTGCTATTCTTTGCTAGCAGCTTTGGCGGGTTGTCTTGGGCTGCCCCGCCTTGGCTTTGTCCTTTGTTTTGTGGCTTAGGGGCACCTTTCCCTTGCTTTAGATTCACAGATCCAAAGTCTCGCTTCTTTTGTTTAAACTTCTGCTCGACCTTGACGGCATATTGGTATGCTATGCCGAGCGAGGAGATGTTTAGGAATTCTATTTCTTCCTGGATGTACTTGTGTAGGCAGCCGCGGTATTTGAGTATCAAATGCTTCTCTGAATCCTTGATCCCAAACTTTGTACGAAGGGTATGGAAAATATTGGTGAACTCCGGCACGTCTTGGTCCCTTCCCTGCTGCAGCGTGGTCCACTTTATGTATTTGTCCTCATAGCTTTTGACAGGGTAGTACTGCTCCTTGATGGCATTCCGAAAGTCATTCCAAGTGGGTGCGGCTGAAAATAGTGAGCCTGTACTTTCATCCTTCTGCTCGCAGTAGGTTTCCCACCAGTCCTTGACGTGGGGGGCTGCTTTGAGAAGAGCGAAAACAATCTTTTCCTAACTTGAAAATTCATGAACAGAGAAATACCCATCTAGCAGATTTAACCATTTATCTACGGCATCTGCGTCTATTTTACCCTCGAAGATGGGGATTTCAAAATTAACTTGTACCTTAATGGGCGTGGCATTTCCAGAGTCGCTGCTGGAAGCCGATGCGTCACCTCTAGGTAGCCGCTGAAGGATCTGCGCAAAGCTATCCATCATCGCGTTCCTTTGCCGCTCGAGGCCTTCTTCGAGCAAGATTTTGATAGGATCTCCTGCCCCCTCGTCTTTCTTCTCATCCGCCATGGGAGGCCATCGGGATTTGCGAGGTTGGTCTTGCAAAGGTTCGACTAGTTCAAACCCTAACTCCTTATACCCTGACCTCGTTGGGGACATGCAAAGAAAAACAGAGAAAAAGCAGACCACTCTGATACCACTGATCCAGATTTAAATAGGAACGCAGCAAAATACAGAGATAACCATATACACAAATATGCAACGGAAATAATACTTCATTTCAAATTGAAAATACTGAAATATGCTTACAACTAGAAATGGAAATAAACCAGCTAGGGCGATGGTAGCTTATCTCTGAGAAGAGATGTGGGGACTACATGCCTCTGAACTGTGTTACAATGAGGATTGGAGGCCTATTTATTGTTGAGAAACAATGAAAAACCCTTCACATCCCAAAACCTAACCCTAGAAGATGAAACGCCAAATTGTGGGCCCCGTTTGGGTAAATTGGTACCATCAATCCCGGGGTCGTAACTTTGGCATATGATCTTCGTTTGACGCGTACGATAGCTCGTTAGAAAGATCTATCCGAGAACTACCACTTGGGTAGGGCAACATCGGTCCATGGACCCATTTGCCCCATATTTCCCAAAAACGTCGTTTAGGGCCTCAACGGTCCGGAAGTTCAGGACTCGAAAAATTGCTAAAATAGTAAGTGTGCTACAATTAAGGAACTGAAAATGCTGAGAGAAACAATGATGGGGGTCCAGATGGACTTGGTAGGTGGCCACCAATATCCACCTGGATCAATCCCCTACTCTTTTTGTTTTGTATATTGATAAACTTGAAGAGTGGCTAAATCTACAAGGGGGAGATGGTGTTTGGTTGGGGGAGTTTGTGATAAAGCTTATTTTATATGTTGATGACCTAGTATTGATTGTTAAATTGGCCCATGGATTGTAGATGCCCTTGAGCAGTTTTGTAGAGCGATGAGGATGCCAGTCAATACTAGAAAGACCAAAATAATGATTTTCTCTAACAAAAGGAAGCAGAGCAAGCATACATTTTTCTTTGAAGGCGAAATTCTTGAAGAAGTAAATGAGTACAAGTACCTAGGGATTGATTTCAATTACGAGCTTAATTGGGAGGAATACAAAAAAAAGATAATTTTAGGAGGGTGGAAAGCATTATATGCTCTTCAAAACAGATGCAAAGAGGCAGAGTTATGGGATTGGAAAACGATTAAAGTGATGTTATATGGGTACGAATTGTGGGCTAGAAGTACCCCCATCTCAAAGTGGAAACAAATTGAGAAAATCCATAAACGAGCAAGTTCAAAATAAAAAACTTTGGTTCCTTATGAGATAATGTTGAGTGAAACAGGAGCAACTCCCATCAAAACAATTGCAATGGTGCATCTCATAAGATATCTAAAAACAATTCGGCAAATGGGTGTAGGTAGATGGCCTAATATTATCTTCAATGAAGGCACGAGTGAAAAAAAACATGGATGAGACAAAGCTACACATGGATGCAAAAATGAAATATCTACCTCAGTGCTTGTCCCACAAATAGCAAGGAGCTAAAGAATTTTGCTATGGAGAAGTTCTATAAACATATATTGGAAAAGAGTTCGGAAGAAATAAGAAGTACTATGTTGAGGAATTCAACTCCATTTGTGATCTCCAACTCCATTTGTGATCTCCAACAAAAAGAGTACGTTGGAGCTAGCATTTCGTGGAGGGCAAAGGTTCTTATTGCTCAATTAAGAACTAACTCATATCAACTTCGGTGTGAAACAGGATGATGGAAATACCTAAAGGATTTTGGGAAGAACAGGTGAGTACATTTTGCACGTCTGGGGAAGTGGAATCGAAAAAACATTTCATTTTGGAATATGATGCTTTTAGAGACATCAGGGACAATTATGGAAATATGTTAGCATCGATTCATTGGCATTGTCTTCTCAATGAGGGGATTGTTCAAATGTTGGGCCAACTCATCATTAATTTGAATAAGAAAAGGATTGAATTGCAAAAGGCAAAAATTAGGGAGATTGGTGGTCCCATAGACTATTTTTAGTCTCGTGGATGTTAAAATATCATTTCATTTCACTTTAAGTATATTTAAAAAATAATTATATTATGGGTCTCTCTCACTTTAGAAGTAAATTTTGGAAGGAAATGATAGTTGAGGAGAATGGTTTAGGTTTCAAATTCTATTTATGCATGAAGGAAATGATATTGTTGGTCTATCTTATTTTAGGAGGAAATGATATTTGAGGGGAATGGTTTAGGTTGCAAATTTTATGTAAACAATAAAGAATGTAGGCATTCTTCTTCTTCTTTTGTTAGAGATGTGTTATTTTTCATTTTTGCATAAACTTTGATGAGGAGGATTGTGTGGCTCGCATGCATGTTATAGCTGCGATGTCAACAATGCTATGAAAGTAAAGCCTTGACATTCAATATTATCAATGTTAATGGTTGACCTTGTTAATATAATCCTTGGGGTTTATTTGTAATCAATGATCAAGCCATCTTAAGGGGAGTTTTTTCTTGTCATTTCAATTTACGGGTGGAATTAGTACATGCTTTGGTTGTGTTTGGTCCCATTAAGAGCCAAAGTATGTCTCTGTTGAGTAATTTAATTGATCTTAAATTACTTCATTAATTGTCAACCAAAGTTCGTGTACTTATGAAGTGCATGTGCACAATATATGTTAGGAATTATAATTTTGGATGAAACTGATCAAAATATGGATAAATGTTAGACAAGATCAAAAAGTTATCCTGCACATGTTCTTTTCATTAAAGCTACTTCAAAACCAAATGCTGAATTGAATTGAAAATTGATCTATGAATTGAAATCACAACTTGTTCTAATTACAAAATTGAAGGTCTATTTCTAATTTGCATAAACAGAATCCTAATACTATTTGCAGGAAAGAAATATTAACATTATTTGCAGAAAGGAAATTTTAACACTAATTGCAGAAAAGAAATGCTAATGCTAATTGCAAAAAGGAAATAAATCAAATTAAATTGCAACTTTGAATGATTACTAATGTGCGCTAATAAACTCTGAAAACCATCTATTCATTATCCACAAAATTTAACTGAGTTATGAAAATGAATTGTTGAATGAAATGCATTCTGAAAATAAATCTTTTTGGTGTTTTTATGGGTGCTCTATTGACACAAAAAACAAGGAGTTAGACTAGTAAACAAGTGAATGTATTAACAGAACGAAAAACTATGAGAAATTGCAATATAAATGAAACTATCTATTTTTACAACTCTCTAGGGGGGGCTCCCGTTGAGTGTAAGTTCGTCATTGATTCAATCGACTTGCTTGACCACACATTTATTAATAAAAGAGTATTACATTAATCACATAGGGCTTTAACAAAGCTTGTAGATAATTAACAATGACAACTACTGTCTTTTTAGCTTCACCTCAAGGCTTTTATACATTTCTTTATCAAAATTGATTTAAGAGTCCTATGCCGAGAGGTAATTTAACTAATCTAACAACTAAGAAGTAATATTAAATTGAAATTCTATCTCCTCATGATTTTCTACTGGAAGAGAAAATCATGAGGGTTTTTTATCGAACACATCAACTCTTGATTGAACAAATCATTTCCATGCTCGCTTGATCTTACCATGATCTCCTGTCAAAATCTACTTGACCGCTGGAACGTAATAGCCAAAGTTGACTTGTGGTTTTACTTATAGATATTTCAACCTCTGTATCTTTCCAGATCATGAAGATAGGTGGACATCCATGTGTAGAAAATTTGTCATCTACCAGTACCTTTCATTTGTTCTTTGGTGCAATGAAACTTGTCTAACCATGGAGATAGATGCAAAATTCTACATTAGCTACCGAATGAGAAAGATTTTGTAGTTGTAGAGATGTTTTAATTATATTTCACAAAGAAACATAGATTCTAAAACATGGATGATCAATACTTTTTGGGTGGTTGAGTATGTCTATGATGACCTTTTTAGACTAAACCTGCAACAAAATTGTCATAAAAGGTAAAGGAGAGGAAAAAGGGTTGTCAAAAAGAGAACAATTTCAGACTTCAACAGTCTCAAATGCCTCGACAACATAGGTTGGAAACTTTGGAGGTCTGTTTGTATATTCAATCTGCATAACTTCTCCGAGAGATCTATTTACTAGTCCTTATTTGACCCACAAAGTACAAGGTGACAGGGAAGTTAGTTTTCTTGCAAGGAGGATAAGGATGGAGTTTCGTGATACTTTGGGTAGAGTTAGGTTTTCTACAATTTTCAAAACATGTTATTGTGTCATGTTCATTGGTTAACTAGAGTTAAAAGAGTGTCGACATAGAGTACAAATATCTTGCAGTAGGTTACGGAGAGGATGAGCCCACGAGCTTGTCTCACATCTTTCAAGCATAGAAGGAATTGTTAGAGATTTGAAAAGTCACATGAGCATTTAAGGAAGATATATTACATATTTTTTTGGTTAGTACTCTTGTTATAAATGGTAGCGAGAGACTAAGTGAAGATCTCTCCATGAGTGAGGATGGATTGGGTGTGTCTGGAACTTTTAACATTATACCTAGAAGTTGTTAGGAAGGGATAGCTCTTCAATCCACTTTCCGGGAGGGAGAAGTTTCAAGTGAAGGTGAACTAGGATCTATTTTCAATGTGAAGGAGAATGTGGATCATCTAGGGTTGAAGGCTAACCAAGGTGTGACTAAAAACAAATTAATTAAAAAATGTGTAAGGAGCAAGAGAGATAGGTTGAAGATGGTGTTGGGATTGGAGATAGGTTTGGAAGGGTGGAAGTGTTTATAAGTAATACCTTAGTGTGGTGATCCCAAAGGAAATTTATCAAGGAGGTTACTCTAAAGTAGTAGATGGAGGCAACTTGGAATAGGATCTTGGCGTATTTCCCTAGCTTCCATCCATTGCTCATGGGTGCAATATGTGCTCAGTTTGAACATCTAGAAGGTGAAAATTAATCTTGAAAAAGGAATGGTTGTGGTGTTCTTCAAACCTGTTTTGGGGTAGATGGAAGCATGATTTCAATTCATGCAGGGATCCCATGCATATGCAACATATTTGGGTTCTCTTACTAGGCTTACAATTGGAGTACTATAATGAGGTGGTGTCGAGGTATATTGGTTATCAAATTGGACATTTCATTATTGTACAAGAAAACCTCTGGTTTGTATAAGATAAGAAGATAACAAAGAATTTAGTTGAAGTAAAATTAAGGGGACAATTACTAGTGGAAAGTGAAATGTCTAGAGGTGACAATGCATTGGTTTAACCCTTGGAATACTGGAAGGTGCCATTTTATTGCTTGAAAAGGCATGAAATAAGGCATATGTGGAAGGACAATCCTGATAAGAGGCAATGTTGGTAACCCAAGCTGAAAATGGTTCAGGAAGATTGCTTCTCCAAAGGATGTGGATCTAAAGATGTTTGAGGTAGAGTCGGAAATGGAGGGGAAGCTCAAAGGGATGATGCACAGTTGGGTTCAAACAACATGAATCAAAGTCTTCCCATCAAATGGTAAAGAAGAACTTTCCTAAAGGGCTTGTTTAGTCAATGGAGACAAAGGTAAGAAAATTCCTACCTACAATGTGAGTCATTTGAAAACATTTATCTCTAGTTTATGTTCATAGTTGGGTCACCTCAAAGGCGGTTTCATATCCATCCAAAATCCTAGTATTGACTCCTCAATCGTAACAAATACAAAACCTAAATTTATTTAGTGACTTGGATGACATTCAAAGTCAAAAGGTGGATTTTCTTGCATTATGGGGGAGACATTAGAACTTGAATTAGCATCACAAGCTTTACCTTCATTCTCCTCCTACAAGCTACGACTAAGAAAAACCAAACTAGAAGAGGAGGGTGGGGGACTAAAGGGGATCCAACCGAGGTAGCCTCAAAACATAACCTAGTTGTGGGGAAGTATTTTATATAAAAGGTCAAGTTTAAGGTCTTGGTGGAGGCAAGGGATGGAAAAAAAACGATTAAAGGTATCCTTAGAGCATAAAATCCCAATAAGTATGTTCCATCATGATCATTTTTTCATTCAACTTAAGAGGGTTAGGGGACACCCTTAAAAGAATGTTTAGAATCTATAAGCCAAAATCATATTATTTTAGGAAATAATGTGCCTTGGGTAAAAAGCTATTGAATTTATATCTTCTTTGATGAAATATTGGAATTTTGCTCAATTGACGCACATGGTTTTGTTAATGTATTTTTGTAGTCATCTTGTGTTTTTCCTATCCCTAGATTTTTCTTGACTTGGTCATTTTTCAAGACAAATGTGTGGAAATACTTTTTACCCCGCACTCCACACTAAGGTTTTGCATTTCCAATGCTTAGTCATTTTCATTTGTGTGTGGAACAATTCATCAGCCATTCCCCTGCACATCTATCCTTCTGCACACGCAATATCCTACACAACATTCTTCCTGCACATTTAGTCCTTTGCACAACATCCTTCTGCACAACCATACTTCCACACAACATTCCATAACTTACCACTATGCTTTTGTTCCACACTTAGTGAAAAACCAATCATTTTCTCCTTTGGAGGCTAATTAAAAGCTCATTTATGAAAGTTTGATCCTTGAGGTGGAAAAAGGTTCTTGATATTGTACTACATGAACCATATTTGCCTCCACCTTAATATTATATTACATGAATTATCTATGTGTCATGTCCTATCCTTGCACTATCACGATTACTTAATGTGTTGCCTTGACATTATATTACATGAATTATTTTCTATGGAATCTTTTTAAAAATAGTCATAAGCTATTAACTTCCACTATCATTCTCACTTGGCCCGATGAAGGTGATATGTGAAAAAGGGATATCCTATTAAAGAATATTATAAATCGAGGGTTTAACAACTAAGACTTCCACCATGGCATTATTGATTCGCCACACATCTATATAATACATTAAACCAATGAGCAATATGGCAACTAAAGGAATAAATGAGTCAATTTATGGAGACATGGCTAACTCATTAGCCAAATAAGACAAAATTTTCCATGGATATGTTGCTTATCAATGGTATTTAAATTGGCCCCATAAGAGAGACAAAGAAGTAAAATTTGGAACATAAGGTTGGAAAATGTTGCATGTGTTCTAGAGGTCTTTGAATTGAAGGAAATAGTACATTGGTGCGTAAGACAATTTGATTAAAAGACTAGAACCATTTGGCTCAATTCGGAGAAGAATCCAATACTTCTTACTCCCAAGGATTTTACAAGAATTCTAAAGCTGCTAGAGCCCAATAGGAAGCTCAAGCTCATTGAAGTCGACTCTTTCCTGTACTCACAAGGCAGTAGGATGAATATTCTACAAGAGTTTTTATTTCCTTTTGCACCCATCTTGTCTAATCTTACTTCCCCATATATCTCTATTTTTGTTGAGACATATAGAGTTTTTCTTGGTTGTTTGTGTGAATTATGGGGTGTGAATAAATGCAACAAATCTAAAGTTAACATTGTATATTTTATGTTTTTCTTTCAAAAGGGATACTCTTTTTTATTTGGGGGGAGGAATTTCCAACAATATTTTAGATTAGTTGGTCAAATTCTTAAAGATCCACAAATTCCATATGATGGCCTACCTAATAATGGCAATAGTTTCATGCAATATCTTCCACCAACTACCTTGTAAAAATAATATGAACCCAGATATGTAACCAAATTAGTTTTATTATATTATCTTTGGAAGCACAAAGCCTCGTCCATTCTTAACAAGTCCAGGATCATTTTGTTTGTGAATTCAATTGTAAGCTGAGAGCACAAGAGCCCAAGAGGAGTTATGATGAAGCGACAAAATTTCTTATAGGAAAAGGGAGATATGAGCGAGAGGACAACACTCTCATCATTATATACATATTTCAAACCAAACCCTTACTTCTCCCTAAGTTCGTTCTTGAAAAAGATTTGTTGCAAAAGTATGCAGACAATACCACCCCATGGCTGATTTTATTCTAGAGGAAAAGGAAAAGGAAATTCATTACACTCCTTTTTCTGTGGGAGAGACTATCATAAGAAATTATGCCCATTTCATAGAATTTGTTGAATTGTTAAAACCTTTTAATTTGATTGAAGTTTAATCAATCCAAGGAGTCAACCTCGGTGGTATATTTTCTATTCACTTGGCATCTATGAGATATGCCAATTTGTTTACAATGATTTTAGAAGAAAGTGGAGAGAATCTAGTCTCTTGACTACCTACTCATCCACAGTGTCCCAAGGCTGAGAAAGGATACCGAAGGAGGTAACCTCAAACCAATATTTTGATTTGGTACCTATCCCTACCAAACGAGAGAGGGCTCTCTCTATGATCACAACCAATGAATTGACTGGAAGAAGAATGGATTTTAGGCTAGATAGTTCAGCTCAATATATGAATTTGTAGGTTGAGTTTTTAATGGTGGTGGGTGCAGAGGAGTGCCTCCATTGGGAATGGAGTGATGCCAAATAAATTTTTTCCAGTGATATGTGCAAAGAGAAAGGGGTTTCTTCACAGGGGAAAGGTAGGCATTCTTGGTGATGAAATTAAGTTAAACCATTGTAGGAGGATGAGTGTGAGAAAAATGGAAGATAACATAGAGAACATCAAACTATAGATGAATTCTAAGTGTTGCTTTAAGAGGAAAACATTAACCACTTGGTAAAACTAAATCAGAGCACCATTTAAGATGAATTGTGAGTTAAACATCTGGTTTTTATCCAAGTAACAAGACATACATTCAAGAGATGTAAGCACGTAAGACTAACTTGCAAGAACCAAGGAGCACACATCATTAAGATCAGACATAGGAATCCTGGAAATCACCTTTTGTCTTTCATTTCATTCATTGGAAAAGCTTTTCAAAAAACATACAATGCCCTCAGGAGTCGTTAGCTTTGAACGCTAACCCCTATCACATTGAAAATACTAGTTTTTATAAAGAAAAAAATATACCAACTATTACTATTATTTAGGTACAAAAATATAGCAATAAACCCAAGATAGTCAAATCTCTGATTTGTTGTACAAAATCAAGAATTGGAAAGAGTCAATTGCCTTCAAATTTGGAAAAAATCCACAGTTGTTGAGTACTTTTCCACCTATACCCCTAAATGCTCGAATTTTGCCACATGCCCTTGAAACAATGGATTTTATCCTTTGAATACTCAACTAACATGGATTTCCAAATAATCCTGCACTATTCATTTTGCAAATTTGTTTGCATTATTCTTAAGCCCGTGCTTCCTGAGTTTCTCCAACACCTTCAAGAGCCTTATGGAGAACACCAACATCAAATTTTGTAGTGCGTGCAAGTCTGGTTAAAACTATATGCAGCTCCTTCACAATGTTCAGAAGAACTAGAACTGTGGTTGTCAAAACAGGACAAACCTCTCCAAGATTTAAATTAAGTGATTGGATCAATGCTTGACCCTAACACACAAATATTTCCATCTTTTTTTCACATTCACTGCTAACAAGACAATTACTGCATTTGATGTAGAAGCCAACATGGACTCCAATGGAAGAAGTATCATGTTAACTTTGTTAATTGCATCAACAAATTTAATAAGTTGCCTAGTTGGGACCTTAGATCCATCAAAGATGAAACATTCTCTACAAACTCAAAAGCTCTTTGCATCTGAAATGGTCCAATAGTCACACCCTGTATCCTTATCATCTTGCCACAATGAACAAGAGAAACATGATAAATAAAGAGCATTAGTTAATTCCTCTTCCCTTGCTTTGGTTACTGTGTTTTTTATTTCCTTTGGGGACTTTTGTGAATCCATCTCTTGATCAGGAACTTGGAAATCCTCATCTTCATCAGACTCTTCATCTAGAATTTCATTACCCCTAGGCATTTGATCTACATACGAACTAGGTTTAATGGGGGCTTATTGTCGTTTCTGACCTTTCTTTGATACAAGATCAAAGCACATGTTTGAAATTATATGGATGTGTGGCAACTTATCACAATCATCTCTCTGAGAGAACCACTCACGCAAACCAACGACATTATTTAACATTTGAAGTAGGCAATGCTGCTGGAAGTTAGGCAAACAACCAACACCCCAAACCTTCAAGTCAATTTGCATAAGATGTTGGACTCGGGATCGAGGTTCTCCTTTCTTGCATGGCTTCAAAGGATCTATGGTAAATCCCTCACTCTCAATATTGGCTTGTACAAAACCAAGTTGTGGAGGGAATTTTTCATGTTCCCTTGAGCAAAGTAGAACAACATAATTTCCATCACCATTTCATCGCCATTAGTGTACATAGCACAAAACATGTCACCATACAAACATCGGAAACCAGTCCAGTTGCAACTTGTAATATAGAATCGCAGTATGACCATCTACCTCTTTTACCATGCTTCCATGGTTAAAACATCAATCCCATTCATATCGAATTTCATCCATCCCCATGTGGTCGTTATTTCCTAGGCATATCCCTGACTAACAGTGAGAATTTGTTTTGTTGTAACAAGTGCACCTTTTCAAATGATTAACAACTTCACAAAAATCTGTGAGCTTGACGCATTTTCATTATGCCTGTGACACTTGTGTTTTTATTTTTATTTTGTTGTGGGCTTCATCCCACATGCACGAGGGAAAGTAATCCCTTGGAATTCATATGTGCGCGTCTGTGAAGCTTATTTTGACTCGTTGTGCACAATGGTCCCCTCCTTCTTGGCTTGACGTGGTGCTGGGGCCCTCGATACTTGGTCTCGTCCTTGACCCTGCTAGCTGGCCTTATCATAATGCAATGATTGTAAAGGAAGCCTTTTTACAATGAAAAACCTTCAAAACCATCGTATAAAAGTATCACATCTAAAACGTTGATCGCAATTGCATTGCAAAGGGGGAGCAGATAGGAACACCATTCCTGAACTTGAAAATATTTCAAATCCAATAGATAATCCTATCGGGTTTGCCAATGTCGCAACAATAAGATGAGCTTTGCCATTGTGGGACTGTCGTGAGAAATCTGCAATTGCGATCGCATTATCGCAATCGAAAAAGGGAGAGGCTATGGGAGCGTAATGGTGTATGAGACTTGCGTTTAAGGCGCCACATGACCTGTGGGCCCGTTTAGTGCTTAAGAGGTGGGGTCTTATATATAATATAAAAGAATGGGGGATTATATATAATGTATTACGTATAGTACAACGTAATGTATTACAAAATACTTTGTGGTCATGTTTAATGATATGGGGAAGGGCTAGAGTTGGTTCTTAACTAAAAATGGATTATAATAAATGAAATAATATGGGATATGGCTAGAGTTAAATGGAAAATGAATAGAGTTTGGAAATATGAAGGGAGAATGAAATTAAGGCTGGAAAAGGGAAAAAACGCAGTCATGGGGCAAAGAGACAAGTCAAATTTAATCTGGAAGTATTATAATTTGACAAAAAGTCTGTCATCAATATGAAAGAGTACATTTGATCACGGATACTATTCAACACTAACATTGCCTCCAACTGGGGATGACAACTCCTTTAGGAGGTGTCAAGGACCGCGGATCTCTGAATTTGTAGTTCAGTTCCTTGTCCATTGGTTTGCTCCCAACCATTACCTTGCAACCTCATGACTTGCAACCAACTTATTTTGCAATCAAACCCAAACTGAAAACCAAAATTGTACACCGTTGCAAACCAAACTAAAATTACTGTAGGCTGAAACAATGCTGAAAAAATTACTGCTAAAATCCAAAGCTACATTACTAGAAAAATTGCTCAAAGTGCTGAGATTATTCACACTCCTACTTACTCTAATATGATCTTTGAATAAATTGATTTAAATGACAATAAAATGGCAATGCAACCAACCAACCTAGTAGTTTATCAATTGTGGTTTCTTGAATGTTCTTTAGAAAATTAAGAATTGGAATATGTAAGAACAATTGAAATTGATTATAAGTTTGATTATCATAGCTAAAATATGGTTGAAACCCCGTATTGAACAATTTCTCCATGTTGTTGAAATTACGGGGGTGGGGGGGGTGAACAATATCTTTTCATTATTTAATTTTTTCAGTTAAAAACATTTATATTGGAACAAGAAAATGATAACAAGAATTTCTTTTATTAATATGATGTTGCATGAAATCAAGTGCAATATTTATAATATATATATAATATATATATATATATATATAAATAATATAATATATATATAATATATATATATATATATATATAGATTGATAGATATATATATATATATATGGTTTCAATTAATTGCCAAGCACCAACTTGGATTCTTTGTGAGGCTCCAACCTCCAAAGCACCAACTCTGTCTTGTCAAGGCACCAACCTTGAATTTAGGAGCACCAACTCCCAGGACACCAATCCTTTCAGTTATGATGCACCAACCTCAAGGGCTCCAACCCTCTGTTATAAACTGTCTAGAGCTGTTTGGTTGTAATTCTCTTCTCCCAACCCTGTTAGACCTATGAATTACTTATTTCCTCATGTTCCTTCCACTTCTGCTAGAACTTCGGCTTCCTTTTTTTCTTTCTTACAGTTCGCCAGCAACGCTAAACTTTCCTTGTTCTTTGTTTTATATGCCTGATATGCCTGACCTTTGGCTTCCTCCTTGCTCGCTTGAGCTTCACCTTCCTCAACGTTTGCTTGATCTTTCAGCTTCCTCTGTGCTCACTCTTCGACTTCCTTTGTCTCTTCGAATTCATCAATACTCATAGGACACGTTAATTAGGAAGAGAGGCCATCTTTATTATTATTCAAACAATAGAGTTATTCTTTACGGCAATCGCAACATTCATGAACAATCGGAGTTATTCCTTTAAACCCACAATCACAGTCGCAACATTCTGGAGGTCTTGATAAGTCGTGCCTATAGTACAGCCGATGGCCAATAGCCGATTCCCCTGCTGCCGATAGAGCAGATGCGATTATGTTATTAACTAGTTGTTAATAACTCTGTCAGGTCCTGATCCAAATGGATCCTAAGACCCTCTAAGTCTTCATATGGTTAAAAACTATCACAAAGGGAAAACCTTTAAAAAGGCGGATAACACTATCGGGCACGAAAAACATGGAGAAAACAGTGAAAACAGGCTTATCAAAGGCTTAAACAACTTTCTATCAGAGCCGTCGGATCTGGCCGATCAACGGCCCAGATCTGATCAGAAAATTGCAATCAGTGGTGGCAAGCGGAGGTTATCGGCGAAGGCCACATGGTATATGCGATAGTGATTAGCGGGGTCAACGAGGACTGTCTATCAAGCGTGCAGATCAATGACCCAAGTTGAATCGCGATATCGCAATCGGCAAATACAAGGGGCAGGGTTGTTACATATATGCGATGCGATGGCCAAACCCGATAACATTATAAACGATGTTTGATATAATTTTAGATATGGAAAATGGGGTTTTCCTTTGTATTTGTGTTTTTTGTTAAATAAACGAAATACAAAGGATAAAGCGTCGATGCCATGAACCGGACCCGAAAGGGTTCGTAAATGCAAATATATATTGTTTCAAGTCCGATATGAGCGGGATTTCATATTTTAATGTATTTTATATATAAAAGAGAAATCACGATATAAGCGGGATTTTGGGCAGGCCAAAGGTGGTAAGTGTTTTGGGTCGGGCTCCGCCCGATCCCATACACTGACTGCCACGTGTCCAAGCTAAGGAGAGAGAAAACCACCCTTATTGGGTTATTAACCTCCGTACGCATGGGCTGCCTGAAATGAACCACAGCCGTTGGATCTATATCTTCTAGATCATTGGTGGAGATGTGATCCTGATTAAAAGACAGACCCGATAGAAATATAGTGCGGACTTATAAATATTTGAAGTCCGATGAACAATGATTTGGCATATTCTTCTGTGTTTTACAGTGTTTCTCTTTGTAAACAAAAAATGACCATTTTTGGGATTTCGAAGGCATTGATGACCCATTCCATTACAAAACAGGTGGCCACCATCCCTGAAAGCGTTTAGCAATGATCGCTAATGCTCAGAAGGGTATCTGAGCGGACAGAGGTCGAGAAGCCAGAGAGCCCGAGAAGGAGAAACGAACAGATAGCGCAGATTGGCTTTAAAGCCACATAAGATAGAAGATAGGGGCAAGCAGTGCTGAGATAGAGCAAAGACAGAGATAGAAAGTGATAGGGAGAGTCTGTGTACTCAGAGAGGCTTGAGGGGTTTAAGCAAAACTCTTGCTGTTGTAACTGTTGTGTGTTGAGACTCAAATTGAGCTCATACTGTTATAAAATTATGTTTTTAAAGACATAATAGAGAGGTCACCACTGAAGGCTGGACGAGGAGACGTAGCCCAGGAGTGTTGGGTGAACTCATTAAACTGTTGTGTTTATGTGTGTTGTCTATTATGTTCTTTAACTGCTTCATTGTCTATGTATTTCGCAATCTTATCAATCCATTGCACAAAGTAACATAGGCATATCCATGCAAAAGATCTCATTACCAGATCAAGTGGTATCAGAGCTTTAGGTTTGCTAAGGTTAGACAAGCTTGTGCTGGATTGTTGAATGCTAACTAGGTCAAAGCTCAAATTAGGAGAAGGAGAATTGGTTGAGACTAACCCAGAAATAGGAAGAGTCTATCCTAGGAGGAAAATGGCAGAAGAAATTCCCTTGGAATCAGACTCTTAGTTCATGGATAGTTTTATGACCATGAGAGCCATGGTAGAAGAGATGTATCAAGAATTTAAGAAAGGTCGAGGTGAATATACTTCAACCTCCAAACAAGACAAAGGAACGGAGGAACCTCTTCTAGATGGCCATCCAGAAGGCAAAGGGAAAGGAGAAAATCCTCCTCTATCAACACCTCCTTCCAGCCCTTTGATTAAATTAGATGTAAAATTTGATTTGCCAATATATGATGGAGAATTAAATGAAAAAAAGATAGATAATTGGATTAGACAGATTGATGTATATTGCAGGGTGCAGAACATCGATTCAGAAAGGAGAAAGATTCAGCTGGCTAGCCTTCGCCTTGGAGGAACTGCCCTAGTATGGTGGGAAGACAGGACACAAGCTGATTTGAAGAAGCATGGTAAAATTCTTTCTACCTGGAGTGAATTTGTTTCTGCCATTAAAAAACAATTCCATGCACTAGCTTATATGCAGTAAGCAATGATGAGTTGGCAAACTCTTCGCCAATTAAAGGGGCAAATTGTACAAAGCTATACCATGGATTTTAGAAAAAGAGCTTTAATTCTAGGCATTTCTCTAGACTCACTTGAAACTTTGTTGAAGTATATAGGTGGTATACATAGCTATTTGAGGCACACCATTCTCATGTTTAACCCTACTAAAATAGATGAGGTATCAGTTCAGGCTACAAATCTGGAGGCTAGAGGTAATAATGTGAACCCAGAGATTGGGGGATCATCAAAACCCACTGCAAGTAGGAGCAAGGAAAAGAGGAAGCGGAAATCGAAAGAGAGGAAGACAAACGTTGTACAAAAAGACAAAGCTTCATGCACTCACTGTAAGAAGGATGGACATGATGATGAACATTGTTGGTCTTTACATCTGGAGCTGAAGCCCAAGAAGTTCAATGGCAAGAAGAAGAAGACTACTGCTGCTATTCAGAAAGATTTGGGGTCAAACTTAGGTGATGAAACAACGATCACAGTTACAGGTATAAAAGGTAAAAATTCTGAAGCATCTACTAGTAATTCTGCACAATCTATTGATAATGAAGAAAATGAGAGGAAAAGACATGAGCTTTGTCATATTAGAGTTATTTCCAAGCATCAAAATATTGATACTTTATTTGATAATGGTTCATAAGTAAACTTGATTTCTGAGGCAATTGTAAAGAAGTCGGGACTACTAACCACACCTCACAAGAAGCCATATCCATTAGGTTGGGTATGTGATAAAGCAAAGGTACAAGTGACTAGACAATGTAAACTTAGGTTTGCTTTTGGATCAACTTTTGTAGATGAGGTTGAGTTAGATATAGTTCCCTTAGACATATGTGGTATTGTTTTAGGAAGTCCTTACTTGTATGATAGAAAAGCCATTTTATAGAGAACTGAAAATAAGTAGCAACTCACAAAATATGGAATAGAATATATTGTAAGAGCTCATCAGCTCAAAAATAATTATACTCTCATAAACTCAGGGTAGATGAAAAGAATTGTAAACTCATGCAAGCAATTTTTACTAATGGTTGTAAAGGAAAAGACCCCTGATAAAACCAATTTATTTGAAGGCTGTGATGCTAAACGAAAAGCTGATTTAGAAAAATTTGTTTCAGAATATGATATCCTATTTCAAAAACCTAAAGGTCTTCCACCCAAAAGGGAAACAGTACATGATATTCGTTTGCAACAAGATGCTCCATTGCCTAACATCGAATTGTACAGGTTATCCGCTTTAGAGAATGCAGAGATCAAGAAGCAGGTACAGGAGCTGCTCGAGAAAGGGTTCATAAGACCAAGGACATCACCATGCGGATCTCCAATCGTGTTGGTGAGAAAGAAAGATGGTTTGTGGAGGATATGCATTGATTACAAAGCATTGAATAAAATAACGATCAAGAATCGTTATCCTCTTCCTCGCATTGATGATCTATTAGATCAGCTGAAAGGCGTTGTTTACTTTTCCAAGTTAGACTTGCGTAGTGGCTACCATCAGGTTAGAGTAGCAGAACAAGATGCATGGAAGACTGCTTTCAAAACAAAGCAAGGGTTTTATGAATGGGTAGTTATGCCTTTTGGCTTAACTAATGCTCCTGCCACTTTCATGAGAGTAATGAATGATGTACTCTGACCTTTTATTGATGATTTTGTAATTGTATATTTAGATGGCATTCTTTTTTTCAATAAAACATGGGAAGAACATTTGAATCATGTAAAGTAGACTCTAGATGTTTTGAAAAAAGAAAATATCTATGTGAAGCTATTAAAATGTGAATTTGGAAAAACATCTTTAAATTATTTGGGTCATATTGTAGGGGGTGGTGAATTGAAGATAGATCCCTCTAAGGTTGAAGTCATTGTGAACTGGCCTAAACCCAAATATGCTACAGAAGTTAGAAGTTTCCTAGGAGAAACACAATATTGGAGAAAGTTTATTGCTAAGTTTTCCTTGATTGCAGCTCCCTTACACG
The DNA here is from genome assembly GCA_000404065.3 of Pinus taeda. NCBI lineage: Eukaryota > Viridiplantae > Streptophyta > Pinopsida > Pinales > Pinaceae > Pinus > Pinus taeda. The sequence continues at coordinate 85,719 of APFE031555924.1, forward strand.
CTTTGACAGGATTGAACAAGGTGTTTCAGTGGGGAGGCAAACCGCAGAAAGCCTTCGACACCTTGAAAGAAAAAATTAGTACAACACCAATACTAGCATTGCTAGATCTTCAAAGACCATTTGAGATTGAAACAGATGCCAATGACTATGCCATGGGAGCAGTGTTGATGCAACATGGCAACCCCGTATGTTATCATTCTGAGACATTTAATTCTGCAGAAGTTATTTATCCCACATATGATAAAGAATTGTATGCATTAGTACAGAGTGTGAAAAAGTGGAAACATTACCTATTGGGCAAAGAAACAATTATACATACTGGTTATCAACCACTTCAGTATTTACACTCACAAACTAAATTGCAGCAATCAAGACACTATAGGTGGATGGGTTTTCTACAGTAGTTTCATCTTGTCATCAGATATGAGAAAGGCATACACAATAAAGTTGCGGATATGTTGTCCAGACCAATCATAAATGCATCTACTATACTTAAGCATAACTCAGTAATGCATGAAAGCTACATTGAACAATATGCTCAAGATATAGATTTTAAAGATGTATATGCAACTTTGAGTCATGGAAAACAAGTAGAAGAATTGGATTATCATGTTAAGGACCAAATCTTGTATCATTTGGGAAAGTTATGCATTCCTCAAACTGAAAGAGTTGACATAATCCTGAGAAGCACATACTTCTCTAATATCAGGTCATTTTGGTGTAAGTAAAACAGTTGCACAGCTGCAAAGGGTCTGTTATTGCCCAAGAATGCATGAAACCGTTTCTAGATATATTAAAGGATGTACCATGTGTGCTAAAAGCAAGCCCAGTAATAGAAAACTAGGTTTGTACACTCCACTTCCAGTTCCTTCTCGTCCTTGGGAAAGTGTTTCCATGGAATTTATTGGGGGATTGCCAAAATCTAGGAAAGGTCATGACTATTTATATGTTATTGTGGACAGGTTCAACAAAATGTGTATTTTAATACCTTGCAACAAGCAGATTACAGTTGAACAAACAACAAAGTTGTTCTTTTAGCATGTCTGGGTGCATTTTGGGTTATCCACTTCTATTGTCTCTAATTAAGACTCCCGATTTGTTGGGAAGTTTTGGTCAAGTCTATGGGAGTTAATGGACACCAAACTGAAGAAGAGCACAACCTTTCACCCACAAACAGATGGCCAAACAGAGGTGGTCAACAGGACAGTGATCCATATGCTCAGAGGCTATTGCAGCAAGCATCCCAAGCTTTGGGATGAACATTTATGTGATGTGCAACATGCTTATAATCGTGCTAAACATTCTTCTACACAGATATCTCATTTTGAGACTTGTTTTGGTTTTATAACAAGGTCTCCCTTGGATTTTGTCTTTAGTAAAGACATAGCAGTTGATGGAAATAGTGATGTGGACAAAGCAACCAAGTTCATTGAACAGATCCAAGAAATTCACCAAGCAATGCAGGAACAGCTGGAAAAGAGCCAGGCCAAGTACTAGGCAAGGCATGATAAGCATCGAATTGAGCATAGCTTCCAAGTTGGTGATCAAGTTTGGTTGTACATTGGCAAAGATAGAATGCAAAGTGAAGGAAAGAAGTTGAAGCCAATAAGGTATGGGCCTTTCAAGATACTTGAGAAAATTGGTGAGAACGATTTCGCCTTGATTTGCTAGCTTACATGCACATCTATTCAGTAGTTAATGCAGAGAACTTGAGACTATTTGAACCTTCATTGATTGAAGATCCTGAAGAGCAAAGTCAATTGCCTTGTATTGATGAACTGTTACCTGAATATCTCAATGAGTTGCAGGAAGGTACAGTTCTGGATAGGAAGGTGAGAACTACATGCAGAGGGGATGTTGAGTACCTTAGAATCAGACTCAAAGGTTCAAAACCAAGCAGTGCAAGATGGATAGAGATTGGGCAAGTGAGGAAGATGTATCCTCACATGATTGATGCTTAAAAACCAACTTTTGGTGGTCCAAAAGCTTTTTCAGTGGGAAGGCGTGATCCAAATGGATCACGAGACCCTCTAAGTCTTCATACGGTTAAAAAATATCGCAAAGTGAAAACTTAAGAGAAGGCGGAGAACACTATTAGGCATGAAAAACATGGAGAAAACAATGAAAACAGGCTTATCGGAGGCTTAAACAACATTGTATCAGAGCCGTCGGATCTGGTTGATCAACGATCTAGATTCGATTGGCAAATCGCAATCGGCGGTGGCAAGCAGAGGCCGTCGGTGGAGGCCACATGGTATATGCGACAACGATCAGCGGGGTCAACGAGGACCGTCGATCAAGCGGGCAGATCAATGACCCAAGTTGAATCGCAATATCACAATCAGAAAATACAAGGAGTAGGGTCATTACATATATGTGATGCAATGGCCAGAACCTATAACATTATAAATGATGTTTGATATAATTTGAGATCCAGAAAATAAGGTTTTCCTTTGTATTTGCATTTTTCGTTAAATAAACGAAATACAAAGGATAAAGCGCCGATGCGATGAAACGGACCCAAAAGGGTTCGTAAATGCAAATATATATTGTTTCAAGTCCGATATGAGCGAGATTTCATATTTTAATGTATTTTAAATATAAAAGGGAAATCATATCATAATACAAGCAAGATTTCGGGCGGGCCAAAGGCGGTAAGTGGTTTGGGTCGGGCTCCGCCCGATCCCATAAACTGGCTGCCACGTGTCTAGGCTAAGGAGAGAGAAAACCACCCTTATCGGGCGGTTAAGCTCCGTACGCATGGGCTGCCCGAAATGAACCACAACCATTGGATCTAGATCTTCCAGATCAACGGTGGAGATGCGATCCTGATTAAAAGGCGGACCCGATAGAAATATAGTGCGGACTTATGAATATTTGAAGTCCGATGAACAATGATTTGGCGGATTTTTCCATGTTTTGCAGTGTTTCTCTATGTAAACAGAAAACGACTGTTTTTGGGATTTCGAAGGCATCGATGACCCATTCCGTTACAGAACAGGTGGCCACCATCCTTAAAAGTTTTTAGCAATGATTGCTAATGCTCAGAAGGGGATCTGAGCGGACAGAGGTCGGGAAGCCAGAGAGCTCGAGAAGGAGAAACGAACAGACAACGTAGATTGGCTTTAAAGTCACATAAGATAGAAGACAGGGGCAGGCAGTGCTGAGACAGAGTAAAGACAGAGATAGAAAGTGATAAAGAGAGTTTGTGTACTCAGAGAGGCTTGAGGGGTTCAAGCAAAACTCTTGCTGTTGTAACTGTTGTGTGTTGAGACACAAATTGAGCTCATACTGTTGTAAAACTCTGATTTTAAAGACATAATAGAGAGGTCACCACTGACGGCTGGACTAGGAAACATAGCCAAGGAGTGTTGGGTGAACTCCTTATTAAACTGTTGTGTTTATGTGTGTTGTCTATTATGTTCTTTAACTGCTTTATTGTCTATGTATTTCGCAATCTTATTGATCCATTGCATAAAGTAACATAGGCATATCCATGCACATGAGTTTGTAATACCTTAATAATTGTCTAAGAGCTCATTACCAGATCAGGTCCATTTCCTTATCACAATCAGTAGTTTATATCGTGACACTCCTTCAAGACTTGCAATTGAACCAGATGCAATATTACATTAAGGCGTATTACAATGGTGATGATGTAACCCACTTGGACACAGTTTCCGAGGTTTAACTTTATCAGGTTCATTCTCCACCGTAGATTTCAACCCCCAAAATCCGACGGTCTACAGTGATTTCGGGTGGACTACTTGCACGAGAGTTACCCGCTCAAAATGAGCGATTTTTCTCTCTCCTCTAGTTGCTATGTGTCAACCATTGAATGGAATCGGGAACTCTCCTCTAAATACCACTTACCATTTGGCATGTGCCCGAAATCCTGCTTATAGCTTTAAATCCGCCTTCCTTCGTTGACTAACGCCTGAGCTTGTTTGTACCTGATGACCGTAGATTATCTACCATCGACGGCTGCGATGCCTTCTCCGGGTTCCTCTTCTTCTACTGCTTAAATCAATCTCCATCGTTCATTTCTTGACACCAGTCTGTGTGATTTAATCTTGGTCGATCTTTTCCTTTGACCTCATCCATTGAACTCCGAGATCCAACGGTTCCTCTGCGTTCAATCTTCATATGTCTCCTCACTTTGACTTTGATTCATTTCTTCAGTGTTTTTCCTGTGGTTTCGAGTTTTCTTTAGGGTTTCGGCCTTTCACTTTTCCGCTGCTCAACTCTCTCTGAGCCTACCTTCTGCGAATTCATACATCACTGATTCTCTCTGAGCTTCACTCTGATTCTTCAACCGGATTCAAAGACCCATTATGATTCCTCTTTGCCTCTTTTGATGAATTCTTCCTCTCGGTTCTTCTTGGGCATACATTACACGCGATATTTCTGATATGGCTCCTCCTCAATCTTCCACTCTTACACTTGCTTCTCTTCTCTGCTTTGATAGCTCTACTCTGATAACTCCTTCGCTTCATATTGACATTAATGAAAATCTAGATCAACACATGTAAATAGCTATGGGATCAAAAAGAACATGATTGGTTTGCTCTCCATCATAACAACCAATGACTAGATCATTATACTAGGAAACTTCAATTATACTCTCTTGTATATCATCAAATCCATCAAAGACTTTCTCAATCATGGCATCAAAGGACCATACCTCTTCTTCTTTGGGCAATAAAAGGATTTCAAAGAATGAATCTTGATAATGGAAACTGTGAGATCGAATTTGAACCTCTAAGGCCTTAATTTCCTTTTAAAGCTTTTTAACGAATGCTTCTAAAAAGCATCTTCTCCCTTCAGAACACTTAAATAAACGTAAATATTGAGGAAACAAATTTGAAAAACCATCATCCAATTCATCATCATCAAACTGATCAAAATATTCTCTAAAACCTTCAATAAAAAGAGGATATGGCATATACCCTATCATCCTCATTGATGTTGGTCTCAGGATTGAGGTTCTCCTTTCTTGCATGGTTTCAAAGGATCTATGGTAAATCCCCCATTCTCAATATTGGCTCGTACAAAACCAGGTTGTGGAGGGCAGTTTGCATGTTCCCTTGAGCGAAGTAGAACAACATAACTTCCATCAGGGAGAGACTATGGGAGCGCAATCGCAATTGGAAAAGGGAGAGGCTATGGGAGCGCAATGGGGAGGTGGGGGCTTATATATAATGTATTACGTACATTATAACATTATATATTACAAAAGACTTTGCGACCATGTTTAATGATACGGGGAACAACTAGAGTTGGATTCTTAACAAAAAATGGATTATAATAAATGAAATAATATGGGATATGGCTAGAGTTAAATGGAAAATAATGGGAAAATGGAAAATGGCTACAGTTTGGAAATATGAAGGGAGAATGAAATTAAGGTTGAAAAGGGGGAAAAAACACAGTCATTGGGCCAGGAGACAAGTCAAATTAAATATGAAAGTATTATAATTTGACAAAAAATATGTCATCGGTATGAAAGAGTACATTTGATCACGGATACTATTCAACACTAACAGAGGCAAGCACTAATACTGAAGGAAAAATGAAGCAAAGAGGGAAAAGGCCCACTAGTTCTCATCCTAGTCAACCACCTTAAACTAGTTGAAGCTCTGCTTCTACAGAAGAAAAAAGAAAGAATTTCTATAAGAGGAGACAATAACCCCCTCATGTTTCTCTTGAGAATTTGCGTGTAATATCATAATCTAAAAGCAATGTTTGAGTAAAAAAGGGTCACAAAATACAGAAAAACCCATGGATATGGAAGTAGACAACACTGTAGTCCTAGAATGGATGATGACCTGAATGGTTGAAGCTTAAAATCTTGTCGAAGAATTGGCTATTGAATATACTATCTCATTTGGAGAGCAATCCTTGACCATCCAAGACACCCACTATGACATGTCTACTAAAAAATTGCAATTCGAGAAAGTGAAAATAACAAAGAAAAAGTATTGAGTCAAGTATAAAGTGAAGTATATGTTTTAGGAGTCAAACCTTCTAGACTTCTAAAACTACATCATACCACATGGCATACTCTTGTTTATTCTGTAACAAAGTAAGAAGTTGAGAACTTTAAGATTGAATAAAAGAATACATGAGTTTGAAGAAGCTCTTAATCCAACAACCCTTTTTATAGCTCCATTATATATTTAGGCACTTGAAGTGATAGAAACACCTTGCACACCCCAAAGGATTATAAAAGTACCAAAATTATTAATAGGAACCAGGACATGAGTCACTACGAATATTACTAAGCAACTTAAACTCATAGAGGAAGCATAAGGAATTTCTCTACAATTGAGAAATTTAACCCAAAGAATTAAATTGTTTTCTAAATATCTAAGTACCTAGAATATGATGAACAATTTGTTAAAAATGATTTAAATACATTTGTGAATAAAATAAACTCTCTTAGTGAACTTTAGATACATCAACAAGGTTTGTTTGCCCCAAAAAGAATCAAACAAATCAAAGTAGGATGGTTTTCCAAGATTAACATGCTTGAAGACGCCCTTATTGAATGTTCGAGCATTGATAACCATAGAAGCAATAGCTTTTTTAAAGCTATTAAAATTGTTGAAGATCTTAAAGGCCCTCAAATGATTAAGGACTCCATGATGACCCCTAAAACATTTTAAAAGAAGAATTGAACACTATTAGAGTATCAATTGTAGGTTTTAACCCCATACAGAAATTACCTGCATACAAATTCTAAATCACAGGAAAAATAAAAATGCGAGAGCATAACACATAAAACACATATACACAAAGATTTCCCAATGGATCTCAAAACCAAGACTACCAGCTTGATTTTTCATTATGTTCCTTTCAATGTTACAAGACATATTTATACATGCCGAAGCATCCAATACCATGGATTGAAAACCATCGCGTCCAAAAAACATGTGCGAAAATCATGCACAAAACCATAGGGGTCCGCCCAACCTAACATAGGGTCCAAAACCAAAATTTTCCGGGGCGCTGCCCCAGACCCCATAAAGTGTGGTTACGGGTACCCCTCAACCCCCTTGTTAACTATGTGGAAAGAATGTACCACAACCCAACATCAATGGGGATAAATTTGACAATCTAGCCGAGTTTATTGAAGCTCAAATCAAGAAGTGCCTAATCATGTTTGTGAATGATAATAAAAACCAAATGGATACGATTGCACTATAGTAGTTAAATGCTAAGGAAATAGACGATTAAATATTTATTTTGAGAGTGAAGCAAAATATAAATGTCACTCTTATGAGAGATTGCATTGAAGAATGGCACAATAATTTTTTGAATGAAGCTGATCCAAAATAAATTTTTAAGCAGATAGGATAACAAAAAATAGAGGAGTCAATTATATTTAACTTCTTCTACAACAGTTGCACAAAGATAGAGGATTCGTTCCACTTGTGATCCTTCTACAATTGTGTGAGTGTTTATTTTCCTTTGAAGCAATTCCCTACTCTCTTCTCAATCTTCAACTAATCTGACTTTATTACATTGTTGCATGTTATATAAAGCCAATCGCTAACTATGTTTTCTCCTTCTAGGTACCTTTATCATTACGATTATTCCATGGGAGCCCAATCCTAGACCCTTAGGGATGAATGTAGTGTATTTTTACAATTAAGTAATAGGATTTTGTGATGGTGCTTTAGGTAATTGAGTTTATTCTCAAACATTAAGTTCATAAATGATTTTTTGACTCTCACAGAGAGCTTATTTCAAGAAATCATTTCATTTGTGATTTTGAAACTTTAATTTCCAAAGAAGAAGTAGGAGGCTTCTGAATTTTTTCCTATGCTCTTATGATTTTAAATGTGTGATATCATTTTATAGTTCTCTGACTATATGGACAAATACTTTCTATTTTCATCTATCTGAATTTGCTTCAAATAAGTTTCCTCACAGATTTTCATGGGTTACAACGTGGAATGGATTTGTGAGTATAATTTATTTTGTTATTACCTTATTTTTACTTTGAAGAACACTTGGTCCACTCACAGGTGCATGTGTTGAATGCTTAACCTTTAATATTCAAGTTATATTCAAATCATAGTGTGATCAATAGATGAGTACCACCTCTATAAAAACATAGAGGGAATCTAGAAACAAGCCCTAGGAGGTTGACTTTTTTCCCTGATAAGAAAAGAGATAAACAAGTTTGTCCAAGGGTTTGGTGTTTGGATAGAATGAAAACTTTGATATCGTTGATATTATGTGACTTGATGTAGGTATTGTCTTAAAAGGAAAGGAAAAATTTCTAAGTTAGGTGTTTAGGACTGTGGACTCGTATCTACCTTCTAGTAAGAAAATCCACTTATGGGACAATATAAATGAGCGAGAGATTTTGTTATGGGAATATGTGCTTGTGGGTGGAGATTTGAACCTAGCTATGAATTCTTAAGAGTTTTGGGGTGACATCATGTAGCTAGACACATTGATAGATGAATTTACTTGCCTTTTTTAGGATTTAAAATTGGTGGATATTGAACCCCATAAAGTATTACATACTGGGAGAAATTCAAGGAGAGGTATGGTTGGAATCTAAAAATGGTTGAAGCACTTCATGGTGGTAGAGAAGGTTATGAAATTTGTTAATAGACATAAATCATGGGTAGGTAAGTGATGAATTAGTATATCATTCAAATTCAATTATTGTTGGCTAAATGAAGAGGGTTTCATAAATTTGGTCATTATTGATTGGAAAATTTACATAGACTTGAGTGGGATTTCGATCATGATATTATCCCCCACAATGTCCCAGGCTAAGAGGAATTGACGGAGGTAACCACAAACCAAGCTTTTAGTTTGGTAGCTAGCCCTACCAAACCAGAGAGGGCTCTCTCTATGAGATCACAACCAAAGAATTGAATGGAATGTAAAATGATTTTAGATTAGATATGCTAGGCTCATGTAGGTTTTGAGTTTTTAGGATTTTGATGCTAGATAAGGGATGAAAACCAGGTAGTTAGGTTAAAAGGATCAAAGGGTTACAACAACAAAGATATAAAGGAGAAAGGTAGCAATATTTTTGTGATGTATTAGGGTTTGTCAATGTAGTGTAGTGTTTAGAAGAAGCAAGATGTCTTAATGAGCATTTACATCATGAATTCATTAAGCAAGAAGGAAAATAACACACAATGATATTCCCATCAAAACAACGCTTTATGCAAATAATTCTACTTATAAAATTTAAGGAAAACCACTGAAGAAATGATGAACGGAAAGAGAAGGTGAATATCATTCATATAAAACTATAACAAAGAAAATACAACATCACAAACTCACTACACATGAATTCCTAGATAATAGCTGCAACTGCTCCTTTGATTTCTTGAAAATGTTCAAGTACAAAACTACAAGAGTTCTCTCCTCTGATGTCCAACTCTTCTCTCTGACTGAGAAAATGATACATATAGAACAAAATAAACAGTTTCCCCACCCTTAGGGGTCGATTCCATGAGTGGTGGAACAATTTCCAAGAATATCTCAACCAACAAGTGAGAGTGAGAAAGTTCAATATAAACTCTTCTTTTAGACTTTGATTTGAGTTTTTCCTCATTAATGAGGTCTAAGTTAACATAAAAATAACTTATTAAACTAATTTATCCATAATTACATCATCAAGACATCAAAATAGTGAAATTACATCATTAAGTCGAACTCTGTTGAATAAATATTGACGGAAAGTTGTCATAGAGATATGCGCAACGCCTTTAGACATATGCGTAGTGCCTGGCTTGCAGGAGGATTTTGGAGGCCTTCCCGTGCTCCAAATTCAGAACTTGATAGCTCATTGGAAAGATATGGATATCTAGTTGTCATTGGAATTTAAAGAAAGTGATTTGGACACTTTAGATGGGAGAAAATTTTATTTCCCCAGGACTACTCCAATATGCACAAAACCTGCTTCAAAACAGTGGCAAAAAGTGACTTTTGACCCCTTTTTTGACATTTTCTCTCAATCTGTCTGCTGACAAGTTTGAAAAAGTGGATAGATGATATTATTAGGCCATTATCTGTCCAATCGTGGTGAGTTTTTTTGAAAAAGGAGCTCTGAAGAAAAACCACAACACCTAGGCGATGCGCATATAGTTGTTTCTGAGTTTTAAAACACGCTAAAAGTCACCAAAAATTCTGAGTTTTTTGCGAAAATAGGGCTCAAAGATAAAGTGACATCTCTATAACCATAATTATTTTTGGAAAAATGATAGAGGTGTTTGTTCATTGGTATGTTAGGAATAAAAATGTCCTTCGGGTTTCAAAAATAGTTCCCTAGTTTTTCAGAATTGAAGTTTGAAGTTGGTCACTTAAAATTGGAAAAGAGCAGCGCCATTAGGGATATGCGCAACACCTAGATTTGAGATCACTTTTGAGGGCCTTACCCTACTCCAAATTCAACTCTTGATAGCTCACTAGAAATTTGTGGATGTCTAGCTATCATTTGACTCATCAAGAAAGTCATTTGGACATTCCATGACAGAGAAAAATGCATTTTCTCAAGGCTACTCCTAGAAGTGGAGCAACTCTCCTATAGCAATTATATTTTGGGAATTTCCCCCATATGATAACACCTGTGTATAAACTGAAGGAATTTTTAGTTCCTTGGTCTATTATTGACAAAAACCTATTTCACTTTTGTAAAATTCATCTCCATTTGGTCAAAAACATACTTTGAAGCAAAGTTGTCCCTATGTGAAGCAAATGATTTGTCTCTTGGAATGATTTCTTGAGAAATAGTGAAGACATTATCTCTTGTGTTGAAGTTGACTCATGTCTACTGATATAATTTCCTTTGTGCCTCTTTTTTTCATATGATTTAGACTCCATGGCAAAACCTATCTCTATGGGAGAGAAATTAGGGTTTTAGTTGTAGAGAAAAATAAGGGATTTGGGATACTCTTGTAGATGGAGGGGAATGAAGGGGTTAAGGGTTGTCTGAATTCTTGGGGAAATTTTGGGTGATAGGGATAGATGTTAGGGAGTGTAGGGAAGTGTAGTTCCTATGAATGAGTGAGTGGAAGGGGTAGGAAAGTGCAAAACACAGTTCTAGCCTAGAAATTTGCAAAAACACAACATTGAGCTAGGCTTTAGGGAAAATAAGGTGAAATGTAGGGAATGGGTATGGGAAATGGTTGGGAGGGGTATATAAGCTATGTGTGGGGGTTATGGAACATAAAAACTAGGATTTTTCTCACTGCAATGAAGCAAAATCATTTTGAGACCAAAAGCACATCGGAACCCTAAAAGAGGAATTTTCATTGATTTCTTCAAAATGAAGGATTCATAAGAGGTGCCAGATGTTTACTTACTTGAAAGGAGATGTTTAAACCTATGAATGCTGAAATGAAACCCTTTTGTTGCTTTGGATGGTCCTTTGTAGCTTGAAAGTTGATTTTTTCTTTGGTAGTGGCATGACATCATATGTCCCTTTGAGAAATGATGAGACGAGGCAGTGTATTGCATCATTGTCTTATTTGAAATAAAACATTAACTTTACCTTTATTTTGATTTCCCTAAGATGCAAACTCCCTTTACCCACTGACTGACATGATGGACATGTTTTTGTTTTGACATATGGTATCATGATAACACATGGAGTGAAACCCTAGACCATGACCTAAAATGAGGAATTTAACCATTTCATGACCCAAGACACTTGAATGAAGATATGATACCTCGAAGAAGACAATGACCATGATGAGTGATGAAGACTATGAGTAAGTGAAGGGATCAACATTGATCTAGACACAACATGCAATGACCAAATTTTATTTTGAAACCTAATGAAATTGTAAAATTTGACCTCGATACCTTAACAAACCTTGTAAGAGCATATTTGATCACTGGTGATTGACATGGATGGCAGGCACTAACATTAGCTAAAGCTAGGGATGGAAGCTCCTTGGAGGTGTCAAGAACATCGTAGACCAGGTAGTCTTATTCATTGGTCATGGAGTCAAAATGCAAAGACCAAACTGAATACTGAAAACTGACTGACTAACTGACTTTACTATAAAAAAAACAAACTGACTGAACTTACTTATGGTAGCAGACCATCGGGATCTTAGGGCCTTCACCTCGAGCTTCAAATCTTGATGATAACCGCCCACCTGCTGAAGATGTGTATACAATCATGTGCAATGATCCCTTAGTGTAACCAATCCAACAAATGGCTACTTATTTGAATTCTGGTTGTACTTTCCTTGAGCAGGCAAAAGAAAAAAGAAAGTGGCAACTCAACTTTTCCATTGGATCCAATACATGTATTGAAAAACTTGGCAAATTCTTCCTCTACTGATGACTGCGATAAACTCACGAGAGGATCATGAAAAGCATGCAACAAAAGATCTTCTGGATGATTAAAAGCAGTAAAACAAACCTTTTTCCACAATGCTGGTTTGTCTAAATGTTGAAATTGACTCCCATCAAACAAAATGAGAGAAAACTGCTTTTCATTATCATCATCCACAATAGATAAAGGCTCCTAATTTGCTTGAATTTCATCAAATACATCGGAAAGATCATATGCAACAAGGATGTCATCATCATTAACTAGATCACATAGAAGTTGGCAAGGTCGCTACAACACATCATTAGAATCATGTAATGAAACTTGTCTTTCATCATTCAAATCATATTGATCTTTAATCTTGGAAGAAAATATTGTTTGTTGGAGATTTTCTTGTGGATCATAATACTGTTGCAAATCAACAAATGATTCTTCAATGATACGCTCAATTACCTTTACCTGATGATTGGCAAGAGGAATTTGTTCGATAACCATAGTGCTAATGTGTACACCTACAGGATCTAAAATAACCTGTTCTTGTTCATTATTCTCCTCTTCTTCATTAGTTTCAGGTTGCCGAATTTCCTCCTTAACCTCTAGCTGATCAGTGTGTTGTGTTGCCGCCAGAATTGTTTTCTATGGGAAATCTTTATGAGCATCTAGACAATATTCATCATCTGTTTTTTCATCAACCAAAGAGGAGGCTATTATGTGTTGAATATGATCTCGTGTATCAAAGTGATTTTCTTCTTCATATTGTTGTTGGGAAGAAAATTCATAAAGGGCCTCTATGATCTCATAATCTAGACATTCTTCATCACAAAAAGTCTCTGCAAGGTATTGAATGAAATTTTCACAGGATTCACAAAAATCTTTGAACAACAAGAATGAATGACGAGATTTTCCATAAAACTCAAAGAATGTTGTGTGGAATTATTTAAGATAGAATAAGCTACCTAGCTTCAATCCTTCATACCATGATCTTGCTTTTCCTTCTAGGGTAGCCATAAACATTTTCATCAAAGAATCCTCATGAAACCTAATCCTGAGCTTATGTATATGCCAATTAAATTTTATTAGATGCAGAATAGCCTCATCCTTGTTTCCATCTATGAATTTGGGCAAATTAGTTTGCCAAACTATGCAAGGAATACGATTTGGAAAACCAAGAATATGAGCACAATTCGTAGGAGCATACCTTCGAGTAGTTGAATCCATTTTGAAAATATTTAAGTCACCAAGAAGTTCTTCAAGCTATCGGTTTTTGAACAGTGGAGTCGCCATGCGAATTCTAAAACTTTGGGTTCTTCGACACTAGAGTTGCCAGGTGAAATATGCACAACCTTTCTATGTCTGGTCATTGTCCACCATCAGCAATCAGATATGATCCTTGTCGTTCTTTCTCAGGGAAGATATGATATTTCGTTTCCCCGACAACAGCGCCAAAATGTTATCCCCCACAATCCCAGGCTAAGAGGAATCGACGGAGGTAACCACAAACCAAGCTTTCTGTTTGGTAGCTAGCCCTACCAAACTAGAGAGGGATCTCTCTATGAGATCACAACCAAAGAATTGACTTGACTATAAAAGGATTTTAGACTAGATATGCTAGGCTTAGATAGGTTTGAAAATTTAGGGTTTTGATGCTGAACAAGGGATGAAAACTAGGTCAAAAGATCAAAGGGTAACAACAACAAAAATATAAAGGAGCAAGGTAGCAGTAGCTTTGTGATGGCTTAGGGTTTGTCAATGTAGTGTAGTGTTCAGAAGAAATAAGAGGACTTAATGAGCATATATTTCATGAATTCATTAAGCATGAAAGAAAATAACATATAATGATAATTCCATCAAAATAGAGCTTTAATAAAAAAATTATGCTTATCAACTTAGGAAAAATCACTGAAGAATCTGATGAATAGAAAGAATAGATGAATATCTATCATATGAAACTATAACAGAGAATAAAAAAGATCACAAACTCACTGCACATGAATTCCTAGATAATAGCTGTAACTGTTCTTTGACTTCCTGAAAATGCTGAAGCACAAGTTACAAGAGTTCTCTCCTCAAATGTCCAACCCTTCTCTCTGACTGAGAAAATGATACATATAGACTAATATAAACAATTTCCCCACCTTCAGGGTCGAATCCATGAGTGGCGGAACAGTTTCCAAGAATGTCTCAACCAACAAGTGAGAGTGAGAAGGTTGAAAACAAACTCTTCTCTTAGACTTTGATTTTAGCTTCTCTTCATTAATGGGGCCTAATTAAACATAAAAACAACCGATTATGCTAATTTATTCATGATTACATCATCAGACATTCAACTACTGAAATTACATCATCAAGTAAATATCTTTTGAAGACATGCTGAGAGAAAACCGTTACAGGGATATGCGTAGCACGATCAGGGATATGTGCAGCGCTGTCAGGGATATGTGCAGCGCATTCAGGCATTTGCATAGTGCCAGCTTGCAAAAGGATTTTGGAGGCCTTCCCATGCTCCAAATTCAGAACTTGATAGCTCATTAGAAAGATATGAGTGTCTAGTTGACATTTGACTATTCAAATAGGTGATTTGGACAGTCCAGGAAGGAGAAAAACTTATTTCCCAAGACTACTCCGATATGTGCAACGCCTTCTTCAAAATAGTGGTAGAAAGTGATTTTTTGACCTATTTTTGAGCATTTTCTCCCAATCTGTGTACTGGTAAACTTACAAAAGTGGATATCCGATATGTAGGAGTGATTATATATCCAAGCATAAAAATATTTTGGCATTTGGATGGCTAAGGAAAAAGCATAGTGTTTAGGCACTATGCATATGTGTTTTAAAACAAGCTAAAAACCATCAAAAAATTCAAAATGACAAAAAGTTCTCAAAATTTCCAAGTGAAGCCATCATATGATATGGCATGCTATGAGAGAGGCCTCAACAAGTAGATCAAGATTTTCTTTGTCCTTTTGGCTTGTTAGGGTTTCCTTGAGCTTTTTCTTCAAATGTTTAATTCTGACTGAGATACCTTGTTCCTTGTGTCATAATGCATAGCCATATGCATTTGCAAGTTATTGTCTCAACTTGCCTTCTTGAGGAGCTTCTCTAGGTGTCCATTAACCTTGTCAAGACAATATGCTCTGTCTGCATTGATCTCTCTAGTGATTAAGTCATCTACAATGATCTGACCTCTGGGTGGAGAAACTTTTTTTTGTAGCTCCAGGGCTCTCTTAAAGGCTCTTGTTCTTGGTCTCCCTGATGTGCTTTGCTTTCCTTTGCCTTCTGAAACATCCAATTGAACCAGTGATTTTCCCTTCACGTCCTCTTTCTTCAAATAAGTTGTGTGTTTGTTTTGGAAAATTTGGTTTACTTTTAATTGCATGTTTTCTTGTTGTAAGCATGCTATTAAAGCATTTTCCTTTGTCAACTTGTCTTCCAACCTTTTGATCTCAACGTCCTTATCCCTTATGATTTGGTTTTCAACTTTGTCCTCATGAACTTTATCCACTTCTGTCACATTTGTACCTGGATGAGTGAATTTCTCATGCTGTGGGGATGCTCTCTGTTCACCTGCTGTAGGCTTGGCCCTTTCAAAAATTATTGGAGCAAACACAAGCCTTTCACCTCTGGAGTAAGTCTTAGTCACTTTTGCCCTATGATCCCTCTTGGTAGGTTTGCTTGAAGAAGAAACATCTTGTTATACTGGTGTGTTTGGAGGTGTTGATTCATCACTAGATATAGCTGGAGAAGATGGAGGAAAAGCTGAATTTGAAAAGTTATCCCAAGATAAATTTACCTATGCTAATTGATGACAAACTAGACTTTCACCAAGCCATGATGAAATAGACTAGTGTGATGATTTTCTCCTGTCTTTTGTACCTTCTCTGTCATTTTTGTTAGGCTTTTGTACAAATAGTAAGACAAGTTGAGTTGTTGAACACCGGTGAAATGCATTAAAAGCCTCATGTGGTATTGATACAACCTTGAATACCTACCCTCACATGTAAATAATTCATGGTAAATTTCATGAGAGGGGCATATCTTTCCAGCAAATGTCTGAATGGAAAAAAACATGTTTTGGAGTTGTCTTATATGGTGCTTTTAGGTACATCTTGTAATTCTGAAGGTCAATGTCTCTTTTCTTGAACCAAATTTCTCTGGTGTTTGGAATCCCTGTGGATGTGGAGGTGAATTTCCTTGAAACGGTGAATTCAACTCCTGCTATAGTCAATATATCCCTTCTTAATTTGGTGGCAAAAACACTTGTCAGTTGATCATGAAACTTTAGTTGCTCAATTCTCTGGCAAAAGGCAAGACAACCTGCACCTTCAAATGATTTTCTGATGAAAGGAGATGATAATATCTCTTGAGTTGAGGTAGGTTCATATCTAATGACATGCCATCATCTATGTCTCTTTTGTTCAAAGGTTTCAGATTCCATGATAACACCTAGCTCTATAGGAGAGAAACTAGGGTTTCACTTGTAGGAAAACATGGGATTTTGGGAACTTGAGGAAATTAGGGGAATGAAAGCAACAGGGGACTGGAAAAAATTTGGGAAAATTTTGGGGTATAGTGAGGGATGTTAGGGAGCTAAAGAAGGTGAAATTTTCAAATTTGGGTGAGGGGAAGGGTTTCAAAGAAGAGAAACACAGTCCAAGGTTAGGAAAGTGTGCTCTGGCTAGGGTTTATGTGAAAATGATGGAATTTGAGGATGGGTTTGATAGAGGGTGTTTAGGAAGGTGTGATTAGGATAGGAGAAGGTGTATGAACAATAGGATACAATATTTAATAGCAATTTACCATGGAAATCATGAAAACTTGAAAATTGTTTTCAAAACCCTAGTAGAGGGAAATGAAGCATAACAACACATTTAAGAGAATTAAGAGATTACTTGAGTTTCATGAAAGACCACCAACCTATGTTTACTACAACACAACTTGAATGTGATGGAAGAAATCACTACAAAGAAGTTTGCAGCCTTTGGATGAAAACGCAGCAGTTGTCAGGATTTGCGTAGCATAGCCTGAGGATTTGCGCAACACAGAAAGGAAACTTGACATTGGCATGTAAAAACTGATCTCTATTTGAAAAATTCAACTTGATTGGTGGAGTGGTCCCTTAGAAAATGGAATGACAAATCGAGAGTGAGTGAGACTCTTTTATAACTTGTTGAAATAGATTTTTCACTTACAAGTGGTAGTGGACCCACCATCACTTTTATAACTTGATTTTGACATTTTGCATGTTCATAACTTTATGAAAGTATTTCATTAAAAATGAAATAAAAACATTATTTAAAATTTTAATTTCCAACCTAACCTTTACTACTCCTTTATAAAATGTTTTTCAATGGTGAAATGACTAGTTTTCACAAATTAAACTTATGACCTAGTGTTGACCTAGCATGGGCTTATTAGATGAATTATGACCATAATGACTATGGGACTCTTCTAATAGTGATTTGACTTGACCAAAATGGTATTATTTGACCATGGAACTAAAAGGAGTAGTAAATATTGACCTTCCTAACCGATCAAATTTTTATTGAAAAGTTATTTGAAACTATAAAAATTTGACCGGAAACCCTAATAAAAAAACTTTGTAAGAGCACATTTGATCACAGGTGACTAACATGACTGACATGCGCTAACACATGCAACTTGGTTCATATAAAATGGATGGTAGAAAATTGTGTTCAAGAGATACTCAAATTTAACCAAAAATATTTAAAGGAAGTTAAATATTTTTTAGTAGATTTCTAGTGTGGTTTTCTCTAACGAGGAGGTAGGTAGGTTGAGAGACTATGCAAGTAAGATAAGCATCTCTTAGAATTGGAGGAAGAAGAATGGAGGCTCAAAAGTTGAGCTATTTGGTTAGCCAATGTTGACAACAGTACAATTTGTTTCCATAAATTTGATGTAAATAGAATGAACTTGAACATTATTTGGGAGCTCGAGGGTTCAAATGGGAGTGTAGGTACCTCATTAAATGATTTAGCCTTGGTTGGTAACCAACACTTTCACTCTTTGTTTATGGAAAATTATGAAAATAATATAGGAAAAATAATGAGGGTGGTAATATTGTTGTAGGTTTTAACCCCGTATAGAAATTACCTGCATACAAATTCTAATAACATAAAATAAACAAAGGCGAGAGCATAACACATAAAACAAATATACACAGATATTTTCCCCTCGATCCCAAAACCGGGACTACCAGATTAATTTTTCATTATGTTCCTTTCAATGTTACAATACATATCTATACATGTTGAAGCATCCATAAATCCTAATCCATTAACCCTAGATTAGAACATAATCGTGGTTCCCTTTACTAGATCTACATAATACCATGGACCGAAAAACCATCGCGCCCAAAACCATGTGCGAAATCCATGCTTCCCCCTTGTGACCCCCCTACTAGTCGTGAAATAATATAACACAACCCAACATTCTCCCACTTGTTGCTTTCTTTCCATAGGGGGCCACAGGAGAGCTAAGTCATTTATCCAGTCCTACAATGCCCATTGTTTCTCTACACCAAGAGAACTTCTCAAAGCTCATAGATTTTGTTAATGCATCTGTAGTACTCTTCAAAGTGTCCACCTTTACCAACAACACCTTTTTGCCTTCTATCATATCCCTCACAAAGTGATACTGAGCATCAATGTGCTTTGTATTTGAATGATAAGCAGGGTTCTTTGCCAAGAAAATTGCACTTTGGTTGTCACAGTCTATCCTTATAGCTCCTTGTACTAACCCCATACTTGAACACAATATATGCAACCAAACTGCTT
>APFE031555933.1:0-45511 GCA_000404065.3 Pinus taeda
GAATACATGGCAGCCACTCATGCAAGCAAGGAAGCAGTTTTGTTGCAGAGATTGTGTTCAAGTATGGGGTTAGTACAGGGAGCTATAAGGATAGACTGTGACAACGAAAGTGCAATTTCCTTGGCAAAGAACACTGCTTATCATTCAAAGACAAAGCACATTGATGTTCAGTATCAATTTGTGAGGGATATGATAGAAGAGAAAAAGGTGTTGCTGGTAAAGGTGGACACTTTGAAGAATACTACAGATGCATTGACAAAAGCTATGAGCTTTGAGAAGTTCTCTTGGTGTAGAGAAACAATGGGCATTTCAGGGTTGGAAAAATTACTAAGCTCTCCTGTGGCCTCCTGTGGAAAGAAAACAACAAGTGGGAGATTGTTGGGTTGTGTTATATTCTTTCCATGACTAACCTACGTAGTGGACCGGGGGGTTAGAGGAGGGGCGGAACCCCCCCTTCATTGCACAGTGGGGGGGTCACAGGGGGGGCGGCAGACCCCCTTGTCAGGGGGGTTTTGAGGGGGGCAGGTAGCCCCATTCTTTTTTTTTGGACCATTATATTACGGTTGGGCGAAACCTACCATATGGTTTTTTCGGTCCATAGGTTTATGGACGCGATGGTTTTCGGTCCAATGGTATTAGATGCTTGGGCAGGATAAATATGTATTGTAACATGAAAGGAACATAATGAAAAATCAAGCTAGTAGTCCCGGTTTTGGGATCCAGTGGGAAATCTCTGTGTATATGTGTTTTATGTGTTATGCTCTCGCATTTTTATTTTTCCTGTGATTTAGAATTCACATGCAGGTAATTTCTGTACAGGGTTAAAACCTACATTATGTGTATTTGATTCTCTTCCTCTATTGATTATTGTTTTGATCGATATTTATGTGCTTCCTTTGTAAAGAGTAGAAGTAGATTCTTGTCTCTTGATTTAGTACATTAGATGAGCTTGTGAATCTATCGGTTTTTCTAAATGGTATTAGAGTTGAGAACAGTATACGAGAGGAGATTTCAAAGTTTTTGAGTTTAGGGTTATAGGTGAAATTCGAATTTGCATTTCATACTTCACGATCAACAAATGGCGACCTACAGTTTGTGGTTCGAGTATGCCTTGGAAGGCAGCTCAAATTTTATAGCCTAGAGGGAGAGGATGGAAGTTGTGCTAGAAGATAATGGCTTGAAGGAATTCATTGATCAAGAAGTCCCCAAGCCGGCAACTACAAATGCACAGAACTTGGCCAAATGGAAAAAGTGTGTGGTGAAGGCAAGGTGGATAATCCTTGAGGGAGTTCCGGACCACATTGTCTTGAGTCTGCATGGCAAGGAAACTTTGCATGCTATGTGGAAAACATTGACGGATTTGTATCAGAATAGTAGTGACCAAAGGAAATTGGCACTGAATGACAAACTTCGAAAAATCAAAATGGAGGAAGGTGAGACTATTTCCAAATACTTGAGCAAGTTCACTCAATGTCATGATGAACTTGGAAGTGTTGGAATCACAATTGCCAAAGAGGATATGGTGAGTCTTTCTCTTCTAGGACTCCCAAAGAGTTGGCATAGTTATCAGGACTTTGTCAATGGTCGAGAGAAACTACCAGATTGGGAATGATTATGGTCGGATTTGATGTAGGAGGAGATCAGGAGGAACACCAGGGATGGTTCTTCATCAAAGATTGATGATGAAGAGAATTCTTCCTTAACAATTAAGGAAAGGAAGGGGAAAGGGGAAGCTTCCCATTCCAAATCAAATTCTTTATCGTGGAGGTAAGAAGAAAGATATGACGAAAGTAAAATGCTTTCATTGTCATAAGATGGGACATTTTGCTACAAATTTTCCACTCAAGAAGTCTAATGAGAAGTCCTCAAGAGGAGCGGTAGGTGAGGCTTTGACCTCTCAATTTGAATTGGATTTCTCCCTCATTGCATGCATGGTGTCATATATGTTGGGAATTATATGATACTTAGACAGTGGAACTTCATTCCACATGACTGGCAAAAAAGAGTTATTTAGTGACTTGGAGGAGAAAGATCTCCAGATGCATATCAAGATGGGTGACAACGGGAAGCATAGTGTTTCTGGATTGGGCACGATTGCTTCTAAGAGGGAGCATGGGACTCCACTCACCTTGGAGAATGTTATGTATTTACCAGGGCTGAAGAAGAACTTGGTATCCATTGCCATTCTTGAGGATAGAGGTTATGATGTGATCTTCTCGAAAGAAAAGGCATTCCTTCGACATAGCTACAGGTCAAGTAAAGAAGATAGGGGTTCGACTTAAGAATCTCTATAAGCTGGAGGTAGAGGAGTGTGCTACTTTGAGTTCAAAAGAAGAAAAGATGCAGAACTGAGATGTTGACAAGTTGTGGCACAGGTGATTGGGCCACTTGTATCATGGTTCTTTGAAGATATTGCAACAAATATCTATCAGTCTTCCCAAAGGCACACTTGAGCAAGTTGATACATGCAAGGGGTGTACTTTTGGAAAATACACCAAGTCCTCTTTTGGAGATAAAGACAGTCGAGCAGAGTCTGTTATAGAGAGAGTCCATTTAGATTTTTGTGGACCATTCTTGACAGCATCCAAGGCCAAACACATGTATTATGTTATATTTATGATGACTATTCTTGTAAATGTCGGATATTTTTTATGCAGAAAAATGATAAAACTTTCACAAAGTTTTGTGAGTTCAAAGCATTGGTGGAGAAAGAGTCAGGGAAGAAGGTTAAAGCTCTACGGAGTGATAACAATGGTGAGTATGTCTCAAATGAGTTTAAGAACTTCTATGCAGTGGAAGGGATTAAATGAGAGTTGATGACACCACATAACCCTCAACAAAATGGGGTGGCCGAGAGGAAGAACAGAGTCATCATAGGGGCAACGAGGGAAATGTTACATGATCAGGGCCTACCACTACACTTGTGGGTTGAGGCATTCACCACAACAGTTTATGCTTAGAACCATAGCCCAGATCAGATACTTGAGATGAATACACCAGAGGAGGCTTATTCTAGTAAGAGGCCGGATGTTGGTCACTTTAGGGTTTTTGGGTCATTGATATATTTCCATGTGACCAAAGATGCATGAAAGAAGATTGACCTAAAAATAGAGTTAGGGATATTTGTGGGATACACTGATATACCCCATAACTATCAGGTGTACATGCGGACCAATCAGATGACATCAGTTCATAGGGATATCAAATTCACTGTGGAGAAGGCCATGCGAGTTTCCCTTGAGAGGGAGTTTTAGCTACATGTGGATGAAGAGATTTTAGCTCCTAAGGTTCAGGGGCCACATATTGATGTGGAGCAGCCACCAGAGGTTCCAGGAGTGGAGACATCCACTTAGGCAGAGTCTTCCAGAGAGGGAAGAAAGCACACTAGAGAGGCTGGCAGATTGTTGGATGATGCACGGGAGAATGTGGGAGCACCCACTTCTCAACGCAGATAGAGGAGGTCACCTGAGAGGTACACTGGATACATTTCTCTTATGGGTGCATGTGTTATGACGTATCCATCTTCTTTTTAGGAAGCAGTGCAACAACTGGTTTGGGTTGATGTGATGCTGGAGGAGTATGACTCCATATTTCGAAAGAGTGTTCGGGATGTGGTCCCGAGACCGGAGGAAAAGTCAGTTGTGAGCTCTTGTTGGCTTTACAAGGTAAAGCAAGTTGCAGATGGTAGTGTGGAGAAGCATAAGCCCAGATTTGTGGCCCGTGGCTTTTCACAGGTAGAAGGGATTGACTATGATGAAACCTTTGCTCTTGTTGCAAGGTACTTGTCAATCAGATCTATTTTGGCACTATCAGCATAGATGGGTTGGAAGATCCATAAGATGGATGTGAAGACTACCTTCCTCAATGACATGATTGAGGAAGAGATGTACAAAGAAAAACTCGAAGTTTTTGAAACCTTTGACTGTGAGTCGCATGTGTGCCTACTCAAGAGAGCATTGTATGGGTTGAAGCAAACACCCCATGCTTAGTACACCATGATAGGTAGCTACTTCACTGGGTTGGGCTTCACAAAGAGTGAAGTGGATGTGAACCTGTACCACATTGTGGTGGAAGGCAAGTTTTTGATCAATGTACTTTATTTTGATGATCTCATATTGACAGGTGACGATAATCTCATAAAATCTTGCAAGGAGGACCTTACAAGAGAGTTTGAGATGAAGGACATGGGGCTCATGCATTACTTTCTTGGTATGAAGTTATGGCAGGGAGATGGGGAGTTGTTTGTATCTCTGGGAAAGTATGCCAATGAGATACTTAGGAGATTCTGCATGGAGAGCAGTAAACCCATGGAGACTCCTCTAGCTGGTAACTGGAGGAAGGAGGATGCTACTTTAGGGGAAGTAGTGGAAGCTACTATTTACAAGAAGCTTGTGGGTTCACTCATGTACTTGGTGAACACAAGAGTGAATATGTGCTATGCAGTTAACCAGCTTAGTCAAGCGATGGTTAGGCCTACCAAGCTATATTGGAAGGCAACAAAGCATGTGTTGAGATACCTCAGAGGAATTACTTAGTTTGGGTTATGGTACAAAAAAACATAGTGAGTGAATCTTCAAGGCTTCACCGATGCAGATTGGGTAGGGAGTCCATCCGACAGGAAGAGCACATTCGGTGGGATCTTCAGTATTGGGTCAACAACAATTTTTTGGTACAACAAGAAACAAAGATTAGTTGCACTCAGTTTGGCAGAGGCAGAGTACATGGCTGCAAGTTAGGCAACATGTGAGGCTATCTAGATGAGGAAGATACTGGTTGGTTTGTTTGGTCACCAGATGGATCCTACAGTGATTTATTGTGATAATCAAAGTTGTATCAAATTCTCTGAAAATCCAGTTTTTCATGATCGGTCCAAGCATATTAATATCCAATATCATAATCTCAAAGATTGTGTGTTGAGGTGGATCATGTTGTTAGATTACATTCCCACAGAGGATCAAAATGATGACATCTTAAAAAAGGCATTGTCAAGATGTAAATTTGAGTTTCACAAAGACAGGATCGAGGTAGTTGATAATACCTTTCTTGTTGAGAGTGAGTGTTGAAAATGGCAACAAGAAATTCCATTTTAATTTGTATTTGAATTAAATTGTGAATTAAAATCGAATTCTATTCTCATAGCAACTTGTAAATAGTTAATTAAGTTTATTAAACTTAATTAGATTAGGAATTTTGAGTTGGAAGTCTTTATGAAGTCATGTATATGTTCTCCCTGTATTATAGGGGTCCAAGATGAGTTAAGTATGACTGGTAATTAGTTAACTCAGTTTATTGAGTTAAGTCCACTTAAATTAGTTCCAAACTATTTGAGGAACTAATAGTGAGTTAACAATTAGTTGATGCATTAGTGCACTCAACTAGTGCTACTCCAGTTAACTGAATATTCCCTCATCAGAAACTCATGCATGTCGATTTTGAGAAAGACCCAGTTGAGAATAGAGTGGAGGGAAAATGTACTATTTGTTTTAGATTTTCTGAGTTGCACTGATAGTGCATGCAATCAGGAATTGATCCTTAGGGATTGCACAATTTTGAGTGCACTGATTTCCCTTTAAGATGGGTTAATTAGCCATAGGAATTGCGCAAGGAAATAGGGACTTGGATAGCTGGTGAATTGGATAAGTATTGGCCTAGTGCTTTCTTGTGAGTTGGAGATTGATTTTACTGAGTGCTAGGATTGTTCTTGAGAGAATAAGCATCGTAATATCATCTTGATTTTCTGATATATACAATACAGATAGTGGGGTTTTGAGCTGTGGCTTTCCTCAGATATTTATTGTATTATGTGTATTTGATTCTCTTTCTATATTGATTATTGTTTTGCTCAATCTTTATGTGCTTCTGCCATAAAGAGTAGAAGTAGATTCTTGTCTCTTGCTTTAGTACATTGCACGAGCTTGTGAATCTACATGTTTTTCTACAAACCGTAGTCAACTCTTTACTAGTTTTAATTCCCACAAGTGTTATTGCCATATTAGAGTACCTAGTGTCTTGAAAAGATAAAACATATTCGTAAAAATTACCAAGGGATTTTCCTATTTATTCAAACACATTCTTGAACCATAATACAAGTGGTACCCTTAGCATTCAGACCCATGTTGGAAAAATTCCTACTCAAGAAGTTCTAACATTGAAATCAAAATGCCATTTCTTTAGTGAATAAATTGGAACCCCATTTCCATCTAATTTATAAAACCTTCTTTACCTCTCCCACCAAATTAAAAACCATACTAGCCACCCCTTAGCCAAGGTTATTATGTTAAGTGTGCATCCCACTAAAGGTTCAAATATTAACCTTTTCCATTCCTTTAAGCATTCATATGACATCCTTTTTCTAGGATACAAATCCTACAATACCTTCTCTTCGAGTGCCATAACATTAATTAATCTAGTTTGTGAACCCAAATTTAAACTTACGAGCTTTGGAATTTTTTAATGCATTTCCTTCTTTTGATTTTATCTCTCCTTATAGTGAAGGTTTCCCATGGTTCCCTACTTCCATCATAGATGAGCCACTTATTAGGTTGATGAGCCACTTATTAGGAGAAAAGGAAGCTGAAAGGTCACATGTTGCATGTGAGGAGAAAAATGAAGAAAAATAATGAAAAATGAAGATCATAGAGGCCTCATTAATAAAAAGGCTTCTGAGGATCAGTTGGCTAGGACTTGGTCAATTCAGTGTTGGAGCTTTCTCTCATTCTTCTCTCTCTCTCTCTCTCTCATACTCTTGGAGACTTCGAGTTTTCTTGGAGCACTCTTGGAATATTTGGATTCTTGGAGCAAGAAGGAAAATGAAGAGAAGGTAAGCATAAGAGGGCATCAAGATCAACAACTACATCAGATTTTCTTGCAGGTACCAAGTTGCATGTATGTTTCCTTCACTAGTTCTGGCATGCATGGCATATGCATGTGGATTTTTTCTTGTGATCTATCATTGGCATGGAGGATGGCCGAGATTGACAGTGGATTTATTAGCCTTGCCATTTCCTGGATAGCCATGGTGATTGTGGGTTTACTTTCATTATTTGCTTTTGGTTGGTTCTCATGTTTCCTTAGCTTGGGTTGAGTTACTACTCTCGGAAGCCATGGTTGGACAAACGCTCTGGAAGCCCTATAACGGATTACGTTGATTTACTAGTCTTGGAAGCCTTGGTTGGACAAATTCTATGGAAGCCCTAGGTGGGTTGAGTTACTGTTCTTGGAAGCCCTTGTTGGAAACGCTTTGGAAGCCTTGTATAAGCTATGGGTTGAGTTATTAGTCCTGGAAGCCTTGGTTGGACAAATGCTCTGGAAGCCCAAGAATGCTTGGATGGAGACCAATCTGATGATGGTTTTGTGATGTCTAACCGTGAGGTGGAATCACTATTTGATGGGTTGAGGTGGATTGCCTCTGGAAGCCCTATATGTGTTTTGATTTATATGTTCTATGAGATCCCACATTCATGATTGGAATATGGCACGAGGGTGAATGAATGAAGAGAGATTTGCCTTAGCCATTCTATGGTCAGGTGGAATGTGGAAGTCCCATCCCGGGTTTGGATTTTGTATCATTAATGAAAGGTTATTTCTCCTTGTATCTCTATGAGCATTATTATGGATTATATGTGGTTTATATGGTTGTGATTTCATTGGTATTTTTGTTGCTATTATGCTGGTTATGTATGTATTATATGACAATAGCTATGTATGGATTCCATCATGTTATTACTTGTTATTGAATGATTAATGTATCTATAACCTAATGGATGAAATGGAAGCTAATGTGCTAAAGAGATAGTGATTCATAGTGAATCTCAGATAAGTATGAGATCCCTATGCTTAGATATGTTATTTACACATGTAGGTTGAATATATACAAAGTGTTTGACAAATTCTCTGTCATGGTTAGGCTTGGTTAGGTCAATCCCTTGATAAAGTTTTGTGTTAGAGGCTTTGCCTTGGTGTCATTTAATGTCTTGGAGAGTCTCATCAAGTTCTAGGCATTGGTTTGGAGACTAGCCCTGAAAAGGTGGCTTAAATCTCGTAGTCTTTGGCACAGAACTAGCTGATAGAGACTGCAATCTCTCCTTTGTAGGCACTATGGAAGTGACTATAGGTTTACAATCACATGGATGCCTTGTCATGGGAGTGGCTCTGGGTTTAATTCATGTAAATTCTAGGTTAAATCAGGGGTTGGGCACCTGGAGTGGTGGATTAGCTCCTTGGGGTCCTGAAGCACCCGAGGGAGGTCTGTAAGGTCTTGTTTTGTCCATTCCACTTCCTTAAGGTCACATAGGAGGTTGAGCTATATCATAGTAGCCTCTCGTCACATGTTTACCCTAGCGGGCTAGTTGCTTGGGTAGATGTGGCAGGATGGTGTTACAAATTTGATATACCCATAGTATGTATGTGGATGAATAATCATCCTTTTATTGTCATAATTGCACTTAATGACTCCATCTTTATCAAGTCTAAGAAGTATTGTTTGAGTTCATACATATTAGTGCCTTCATACTCCACTGATGAGATATTGGATACACAATTAAATCCCTTGGGAAACTCTCCATCTCTCCCTTTTATTGTTGCATTTAGTCACAAGTCTCACCGGATATCATTGCTAGCTAAGCCCCAAACCAACTCACTTAATTTTGACAACATGTCCTCCTCTAATGGGAGACACTATTCCAACCATATCCACCCTAAATCAATTAGAATGTCATGTTGGCCAAGTCTTGGGGTTTCCCTGATCAATTGTAAAAATTCCCTCTATCAAGTCGACCAAGTAATATAATGTTTCTTCATCCATAATTATCAAAATATCCAGCTCAATTGTAACCACCCTCCCTTCCACCTCCTTAAGGATTCTTGGGTTTTGGGAGGTGTTACATTTTAGACCCGATCTCAAAGATTAGTTATGGAGATGGGGTTAGTAAAAACTTCATTTCTGAAATTTTATAGAATTCAATTATGATACCACCATTATACTTAGCTCGCCAAGAGATTTCCAATGATATAAAATTTGTCTCAATATGAATTCCATATCAAAAGTTATTCTTATTAAAATTTTGACCTATTCATCGTATTACCCATTTGGCACCCACATGGGTCCCACCAAGCTTGTGTGACCCTATCATATGAAACTTCTTTGAAAACTCATCAGTAATGTAGACCCCTCCCAACAATGGTGTCATATTTGGAAAAAAGTGAGCCCCATAGTTAATTTCAACCCTTGATCAGGGAAGGGCAATTTGGCACCAATCCAAATTGTGGCCCCACCCTCTCGTTAAATGTCAACCATAAGAACGGGGGGGAAGTGGGGGTGTGATCGCTCTCAAACATCAATCTAGTTCCCTGTGGATCATGGTCTTCTGATACTCTCCCATTTATAACTTGAGAAAGACACAGTGTCTCAGCGGTGGGTGGTGGCCTAACCTCACGGTTCCCCAAACCAGAACCATAGTCAGAGTAACCTATATTTTATCGACTTCTCATTACAAGGTTGTAACATGTGAATACTGGTGGTGATGATGGCCTAACCACATAGTTCCATGGGCCAAAAACTTCATCGGGTCGACTCCTTCCCACTGGAATTTCCCATTCAAAGGGTTGTCAACATACAAGGGAACTCAATGAGAAGTGATAGGTGTAAACGAGGTTCCAACCAGAACCATGGC
This sequence comes from Pinus taeda, assembly GCA_000404065.3. NCBI lineage: Eukaryota > Viridiplantae > Streptophyta > Pinopsida > Pinales > Pinaceae > Pinus > Pinus taeda. Next base: position 9,672 of record APFE031555933.1, read on the forward strand.
AAAATTGGCTTGACTCCCGATCAATGTCATCCAGTTTAAAACTTAACAATGTGAAAATATGTGGTGCTGGGTGGTGGCCCAATTTCCTAGTTCCATGGGATGAACCATTAACCGAATCAACTAAACCTTGTCAGTACCACATGTATTCCAAAGAGTTAAGGTTTTAAAGTGTTATGATGAGAAGTGAATGGTTTCCACTTCTAATCACTCTGTATTCATAGCATACCCTCGCCAAGCAAAAGAGTGTAAATTATAGATGAAAGGGCGACGAACACTCTAGCTCGCTCTTTGTCAGCCAGGTACAAGCGTCCATGTCTATCTCAAAACCCTAAAATCTAGCTCTATGGCCCATTCTATATAAGGTTTCCATTTCCTTCAAAGAGACCCACTTGTCTGCCACCATGACTAGAGTTTCATCTACCAGGATTATGCAAAGCGGGCCAATAAAAGCCAACAACATGATTATAAGCCTTGAATCCCTTAATAAATCACATAGGGCTGCATCCCATTCATATGAAGACTTATCTTCTATCTCTTTATATTATGAACATATGATCATTGAATATTATTACAAACCATAGTTAATATAGTAATATAGAAAGTGTGCAAAATCTCATAACTTATCACAAGATTCATAAGGTAAACATTTGTCAACAAAATACATGCATATGCTCAACTCATAACATAAAAATAGCCTATAAATGATGATTATGACAGTAGATCCATGGTATTATCGGTCATTGAAATCATAAACACACAAAATAGCTAGAAATGATTGTAAAAACAACCCTAAGGCATCCATACATAAATATATAAGGTCATACAATAATCGTTAACATAACAGGGTTTTCATAGCATGAGATTCAAATATTCATAACCTTCATACTTGTCTGAATATATTTTAATGGATGGAAATAGAAGGAGGGACTTCCACTCTCCACCCAACCATATGCCAGAGACACTGTAACTTTCTTGCACCTAACCACCCCAATATAGATCCAAAGTCTGAGGGGATGTGTGCTCAGGGAAAATCAAACTAAATCTTCGTAGACATCCACGAAATGGAGTTCACTATCTTGGTTATTTAGCAACTTCTATCTAGAAGTAAGAACCATAATGATTCACTTAATTCTTTGAGTTCAATCATAGAGCTTCACCCAAGGTACAAATAACTATTTCTCAGTTCTAGGAGACTGATTCCACTGTCCAGGTGGCTTCTTTTTGTAGCAAGCACCATAGGGGCCTATAGTCCATTATCCAGCTGGTTTAATAACTCTCCATCAAGCACCATAATGACTCATATTTCCATTTCCAAGTGTTTTAACAACTACCTTTTCATATCAAGCACCTTAGGGGCCTATAGTCCATTGTATCGATGGTTTAATAACTCTTTATAAAGCACCACATTGGCTTAGATTACTTTGTCCAAGTGGTTTAACAACTATACAATAATAACCATAGTGATTTGACCATCCACTAAGCCTCCCACTAACCACTCAAGCATGAAGACCTAGTTTAGTAGCCTCAAACACAAACACAAGAAATAACTCCCAAAATAGCAGAGCATAGGGCTCAATCACAAACTATAGCATTGATCCTTTATGTCTTCATCCTTGGTTTCACACAATCCACTCATTCATTGACACTTTGGGAAACAAGAAATTCCCCATTTTCTTCTACTCTCTCCTCTCTGGTCTTCACTTCCCATGCAATGGAAGGCTATCCCCTTCCTCAACTGATTTTTGGTTTATTGTTCTAAGGTCGTCATTTAACCTCGATCCTTGATGGGATTGGAGATGAGCCCTATCCTATGCCCACACTACCCAATTCCATCTCATGAATGCGGTTAGGGAGAGGAGGTAGATTGGCTAGCAATCGACCTCCAACATTAACTCGGGTTAACTCATAGTTCTCCGAGGCACACAATTTCCCTTCCCTCAGGTTGTGGATCCATGTTTCCCATTCCTTTAGTCAACCATCAATTAATTTTTGTGTTCAAAATCAATTATTTTGGATAGCTATGGAGCACATGATAGTGCTTACATATTCATATTTACATATATGGAGTTAAATGAAAGGGGTTGTTACAAACCCCGCCCCCTTAAGCTAACACTGTACTTAGTGTTCTATATAATAGAAAAAAATACTAAAATTTATATTTACAATGCTTACATCTATTTATACTTTAAACAAAAATGGGTAGAGTATCCTCATTTGACCTACCATCTCCCAGGCTGCTTCATCTCATCCAAAGTGCTTCCATTTCACATTGACCTACTCTATTACTATATTTTAGAGCATGGTTTGCATCTGATCTAGGATGCACAACGATTCTGGTTAGAATTTTCCCTCGAATTCCATCGTATCACAGACAAAACAATGACATGATTAGTGTCACAGACATACTTTTTAAGTAAGAAAATGTGAAATACATTGTGTGCTTTCATGATGGGTGGTAAGTCTAGCTTATAAACAATTGGTCCCACTCTTTCCAAAATTTGAAATGGTCCACAAAACCTAGGTGTTAACTTAGCACATGAACCCACTTTCAGTGAGCTCTTCCTCAGTCTGATGTGGAGATATAAAAGCTCTCCCACTTGGAATTATTTATGCATTCTCTATTGATCTAAATAAATCTTCTGCCTATCTTGGGAAACCTTCAGTTTATGCTTGATAGTGAGCACTTCCCTCTGCATTTCCTTTAGAATGTCAAGTCCGAGAACCACTTTGATCACTAGGTCATCCAAGCTAATAGGAGTGTTACATTTTTGGCCATACAATGCCTCAAAGGTCTCATCTTCAATGAATCTTGATACACATTGTTGACAACTAATGGTACGAATTCCTCCCACCTTTTTGGTTGATGCATGAAATATATCCTCAACATGTCCTCTAAAATTTACCCCTTTTTTTTTATGATCTATCTAAGGATGGTATGCTATACTAAAATCTAGTTGAGTCCCAAAGCCAACAATTAAATGCCTTCCAAAATTTTGATGTGAACTTTCCATCCTGAGCAGAAATGATATTCTTGGGTATGCCATGTAGTTTAAATATTTCCTTCATGAAAATATGAGCTATGTAAATGGCTTTATGGGTGGACTTGACAACTAGAAAGTGGGATTCCTTGCTCAACATTTCCACTACCACCATAATGGAATCATGCTATTTGGATGTATTTGGAAATCCAATAATGAAGTCCATAGATATGACTTCCCATTTCCACTGAGGGATTTGGATTAGTTTCAACAATCCTACTGGGTTCCTGCATTCTACTTTGACTTGTTAGCATTTCAGACACCTAGAAATGTATTAAGAAATATCATTATTCATTCTCGATCAATCACACATTTTATTTATGATTTTTATCATTTTTTGATAAATGAGATGACTTGAATAAGGTATATTATGAAACTCTTCCATTATGAGCTTCTTCAAGTTGGTTACAAGAGGCACATACCATCTATCTTTTAACAACAAAATACCATCGTCAATGAGCTTGTAGTTCTTGCTTGTTGTTCCCTCTAGTTATTGATGTAAGGATTGCTTCATTCCTTCAGAGCATGGAAATGCTCATAAAGTATCAATGCCTCTTCGATCCTTTCTTTGGTGTCAATTTCACAAGTGCTCATGGCTTCCAAGTGAGTCACTTGTAGACTTCTACTAAGTGCATGTGTTACTATGTTTTCCTTACCCTTAATATGCTTGATCTCAAAATCAAACTCACTAATTAGGGATAATCATATGGATTGTATTGCATTTAATGTTAGCCGATCAAACAAGTATCTCAACCCTCCATGATCTGACATAAGCACAAATTTTGTCCTAAGAAAGTAGTGTCTCCACATATTTAATGCATGCATCATTACGACTAGCTTTAATTCATGGGCAACATAATTATTTTTATGCTCATTTAATTTCCTTGATTCATAATAGACTACATGTCCTTATTGCATTAATACTCTTCCTATTCCTTCCTTACATGCATCTGTGCCGACCAAGAAGTCCTTGGCTAGGTTTACTATCCTCAAAATAGGTGCACATGTGAGAAATTTATTGAGATATTGAAAAATAGATGCACACTATGACGTCCATTGAACTTTGACTCCTTTCCTTTGCAAGGTTGTGATTGAATGCCCAATCTTTGAAAAATATCAAATGAACCACCAATAATATCTGGCCAATCCCATGAAGGATCTAACCTTTATGAAATTTCGGGGAATGGGCCACTCTATTATGACCTTAATCTTTTTGGGATAAAATGCCATTCCTTCCCTTGAGATGACTGTCCCAAGTATTGAACTTGTGATTGGAAGAAATCAAATTTGTTGAGCTTAACACACAGCTTGTGCTCCCTCAGTAAGTACACCACTACTTTCAAATGCTCTTCATGGTCTTCTTTGGTTTTTGAGTAAACTAGGATGTCATCCACGAAAAGTAATACAAACGTATCCAAGTACAGGTTGAGGATGTTTTCATCAGGAACATAAATGTGGTTGGGGAATTCGTGAGCCCAAATGGCACCACCATGAACTTGTAGTGTCCATATCTTGTCCTAAATGTTGTCTTGAATGTATTCATATTTAATTCAAATGATGATAACTATATTTCAAACCTATTTTAGAGAACACCACAACCTCTCTTAGTTGATCGAACATGTCATCAATTCTAGGCAGCATGTACTTATTTTTCACTAACTCGTAGTTGACGCACAACCACATCATGTCATCCTTCTTCTTTATAAACAATGTTGGGGCTCCCTAAGGCAACACAATGGGTATGATATACTCCTTATCCAACATTTATTTCAACTGCAACTTTAACTCCACCAACTTTGGCATGCCCATACGACATGGGACTTTTGAAATTGACACTACACCAGAAATCAACTCAATGGAGAAGTCAGTTTCCCTTATGGGTGGAAACCATGGTATTTCCTCTGGAAATACATCACTGAAATTCTTTAAGATAAGGTGATATTTGATTCTAGCCTCATTTATCTTTACCACGTTGATCACTTGAACCACATATAGGGAACATCCATTCCATTTACATTTCTTTACTTGCAACACCAAGATGTGTTTGGCTAAGACATGCTTCCTCACTCCTTGAAGTATTCTTTCTTCACCTTCATCATTGAGGAATTCTAATGACTTGTTATAGAAATCCACCTTAGTTCGAAGAGCTTCCATCCAATCCATGCCCATTAGTGAATGATACAATCCCAAAGATAACAAATTGAAGGCTACTATTATGGGCATGCCACCTAGCTCTAGGTGGAACAATTCCACCTAATATACCACTTTCTTTTTGGTCTCCATGGCTAGTTGGACTAAACTCAACTTTGCATGGGGTTTGCTTTGCAACTTTCACATCTATGAAACCTTTGGAATGATATAACTAATATTTGAACCTAGATCAATTAAAATTGAAATAGGTTGGTCGGAAACCATACCTTCCACTTTGATCATCAAGGATTGATGATCTACTTTCCTGTTGTCCAATGTTGGATAAATATAGGGTATGCTCTAACTATATTATTCACTTTCACTGCCTCTTGGATAGATACAACCTCATGTTGCTTTGTTGTTGGTGAGGAGAATACTTTTTTTGGTGGTTCTCTCCACATATCCAACACTGTATGACCCTCTCTTATGGCTCATAGGCATCTTCTCTTATTGTTTTGATAGGACAATATTTATTTTTAATAAGGAAATTTCACTAGGAGTCACCTTAGTAAGAGTGGTGAACTTGACATGCTCCTCATAAGCCTTTGACCATAATGTTTTGGCCATTTTCCTTTGAAACTATTCCTATCCTTTTCCTTCCAATGTGATCAAAATTCATCCCTATGATTAGATTGATCATAGAAATACTTAGCCTTTTAGATGGTGTCCTCTAATGTCCTTGGATCATTAAAATCAATCCTATCTTTGTAGGACTATGGTAACCCATTGGGGTATCTCTGAATATTCACCTTCTCATTCTTGATATATGGAACATACCTTAATAGCTCCAATAATATGTTGGTAAAAGCATCCAAGGTGAGATTCCCTAGCTTATGTTCATGGAGCTCTTTAATTTTTCTATCATAGTACCCCTTAGAAAGGTACTTTTCATAGAAATATTTTTTAAATTTTCCCCATAAATTTTGGTTTTAAATTATTAGAATGATAAATTTTAGTGGCATGATAGTTCCTTATCTCTAATGACCTTGACATTTCTCAAAAATTCCCACAATATATCATCTTTTCCTTTCAGGCTAAAAATGGCTACCTTGGCCTTCATGTTTTCAGAGTAGTCATTGACTATGAAGTATTTCTTCAATCCCAATAGCGAGGCTTCTACCTCTTATGCCTTCTTAAATTTTTCCATCAAAAGTAGGGGGATTTTCTTTCTTGAACTCCTTTGGAATTGAGATTTTCTCACTTCTCCTTTGCTGGTGGTGTCCTCTAGTTGTAGCACTAAACATCTATTCATTGATGCTCAAATCTCTTTCTAGAGTGCTTAGTGGGGTTTCTCCCCTCACTATTTCTTCACATGCTTACCTATGCCTTTTTGTTAACTTGCTTCTTTCTACCTGATTGGTTTCCAATCCCTACTTCCAGATCTCGGATGAGATTTGCATGGATTTATGCCTACCTAGATATCTAGAACCAAGCATGGGGGATTCACTCAATGAACATATGACATATCACATGTGTTCGTGCATACTAAACAACACCCCTAATTTCACTACATATTGGAAAATACCTCTAAAAATCACATTATTTAACCCCCTACCAATACGAACCCAATACACCTTCCCAATTTAAAAACCCCCTACTTTCACTAGATATTGTAGGTATTCAATTTTCATTAACATTTTTTACACCCCTTTATATTTTTTCATTAACTTTGAGCTCCATTTTTGTAAACCTGCCAATACAAAAACCCTTTACCCCTTAATATATGCTCGATATATTATGTCATTTTTCCTCAATATATATCTCCTAATATGAACCCACGTGATATGGTATTTTTATCCTAGTGAAGCCCCTATGGAACCAAGCTCATGTTGCTATTTTCTTTGCATATTTGATAAGATTTGCAAATCACTGCATTCACCTTTGATCACCTTTCTTGTGCTTTGAAAATCCTTTCATTATCTACTTTGTAACTTCACAATTAAGCTCTGAAACTCCTCAAGCTATCCATCCAATCAAGGAAATTTTTCTCTAACCCTTTTCCCACTGATTCCTCCTCCTAATTATGATAGGATATGGGCATGTTGTACTCTATCATTTTGCTGCTCATTTATTTATTTCTTGCTAGAATTTGTATCTTCTTTTGTGCTGTCACACACACATAATTGTTAGTTAAATCTTGCATGAATATAGTAATTTAACACCTTGGTATGTCAACACTAAGCATGTTGATCTGAAGTTGTTCACAAAATCAAAACTCATGTCCGTTACATAAAATAAGAAAAACATGTAAGCATTATTATATCAAGTTTAGCAACCATGAGATGTGCAAGTTTAAGATCAACATATATAACAATTAAACTATCATAATAAAGTTTATCCTTGATGCGTGAGCCTCTTCAGGGCTAGTGCTGTACCTAAGATTTGATACCACTTCGTAACCGCCCCCCCTTCCACCCCCTTAAGAATTCTTGGGCTGTGAGAGGTGTTTCATTCTAGACCCATCTCAAAGGTTAGTTATGAAGACGGGGTTCACAAAAACTTCATTTTTTCAAGCTTGTGGAATTTAATTATGATATCACCATTATAGTTAACTCGTTAAAAGATTGTATAAAATTTGTGTCAATCCAAGTTCTAGATTAAAAGTGGCGCTTGTTTGAAGTTTGACCTATTAAAATAGGTCATGCCATTGCATTAACCACGTGGCGCCCACGTGGGATTCACTGAGATCACATGACAGTTTTGTATGAAACCACTTTGGAAAACTGCCAATAATGCAAACCCTCCCAACAAGAGTCTTGGATTTGGAAAGGTGGGGACCACAATTAATATCCACCCTTGATCAGGGAAGGAAATTTTGGCGCCAATCCCAATCACGCCCCTCACCCTCCCATTAGACATCGACCATAAAGGGCGTTCCCATGATTTCTCCCAATCATTGATATAACACACCATGGATCATGGTCTTCCATTGCTTACCATTTATAATTTAAAAAAGGTATAGGGTCTCAGAAGTGGGCAGTGGTCTGACCTCACAGTTGCCTAGGCTGGAACCATGACTGAGGAAAACTGGGGGGGGGGTTGAATCAATTTAGTACATTCATGGACTTTAAATATGTTTTCTTTAAAATTATTTACTTAAACATTCACATTATAGAAATAGCATATGGGGATTCATTCCTCATGATCAATGTGAACATTTTCCATCAATGCATCACAATAATCTCTCCAACATCTTTGCCTTTGCCTTGGACTTGCATCACAATATCTTCATGTCGTTGACTCAACAACCTTGTCTTTACTATCATGGAGTATTTCCTTGCCTTTGTTGTCATAGAGTCTTGCCTTTGCCTTGCTATCATGTAGTATTTCCTTTGCCTTTGTTGTCATGGAGTCTCGCCTTTGCCTTGCATTACAACATCTCACTCATCATATACATACAACAATCAACTCATCAAACATAAGCAAACATAACGAGTTCATCAATATACCTAGGTATCACAAGCATAACAAAAACAAAATGCCATGTCTTTATTTTGTTGTTGTTTCACCTTTGTTGTTTCTCTACCCAAGCTGCTCTTGTCTTTGCTGCTCTCTTGATGTTTATTTCCCTTGATCACGATCATACATGATTGCTGCTGCTCCTTTTCTAATCCTTTCCTTGTTGTTACTTTTCTTCTCCTTTGCCATCAATGACAATAATGCCATCAATCTCCCCCTTTGGCATTGATGGAAACACATCCATCTGCTTACCTCCCCCTTTGACATCAATTGCAAGGGGTATGGTTTTCAATGAAAAAATATAATAGTCATCCATTCTTCCAGATTCTAAGTGTGCTATCAACAAAAGATGTGATCATACAACTTTCCTTTGCATGATGCTGGTGGCACATTCTGATTGATTCTCCTAACTCAAACCATAGACCGAAGATGAAGGGAACACTACGTATTACATGCCCAATACTAAGAACGAGTCTGCTGCCCACCACAAAGTGTTGCAACTAAAGAGATAATTTAACATGTATTGTGCAGTGCAGACACGGGGACTCAAATTGAACTAAAAAATTATGCTGCAACAACTCAATCACTTAGATCAAATCTGTTACATTCATGGAAATTTGATCTATCTAAATACTGTAATACTACTCAATATCTCTTAAACTCTTTATATCATCATTTCTAACAAAGTTTATTGCAACACCCTTTCGACGAGAATGACCTGGTGAACAGCATTGAACATTAAGGCCACGAGCCCAACTATTGCATTCTCTGCCTCCATACACTATCATGATGAAGAAGGCAACACTTAACTCAATCAGGATATAGGGTACGAAATAAAATAATATCAACCTTGTCCATGTATTATTGCACGTTGTTGTCACCATTGTATTGATTTGATTCTTCGATGAATTTACACATGTGAATATATATATATATATATATTAACCCATTGCAGTAATGTATGCAACAGTCTATACAACGTTCTTGACAATTTTTCCCACAGATGACCCCATCAACGCATTTTAATACATATGCCACCTGTAATATATATGCCAACGTTCCCACACCTATTATTAATCCTCATAGAGATAGTGAATGAGCTGACGGTTTACATAATAGACATAGTTCTTCCATTGATTGAAGGTCATAAAAAATACCTGACAAATAAAGCTCAGTTGATATGACCTTTCAGTCTGGACTATACAAAAATGACATTATCAATGAATGTATAATGGTTTTGAAAAGAAAAGGCAACGAATCTCTTCAAAAAATGGAATTTTGATCTAGTAAAAATATAGAATTCAGGTACCAGATGAATCATTGAATATCTGCCAAAGAAAAGAAACTTATAAATGCACTCTAAATCTCGTGTGCTCGTTCATGGAATCATCACCATCGACGTGATTATCAGTACCTCTGATCATAAATCGTTTCTCAACGAATTTGTGAGCAATATAGATATGGTGACACACCACTTTCATTTTGAAATTCCAGGTTTTACATAACCCAATTGGAAATGAATGTTAGCATGCAATTTCAAGATCAGCTCCAATGGCGTCTCCAAAGTCTCCAGTGTCCTGATGACATCTTCTCTCATTACCACATATTCGTGCCCGACCAACACACGCTGCAACATCGTAGTTGTCTTGTGGCGCTCATTGAACAAAGCCATATATGCACTGGAAATATTCATAATAAACATCCCATTACATTAGGGCTTCTCATGGTAATGTTGAAATCCATAAGGGAATTCAGATTTCTGTCACTCACGTTGAGTTGTGATAGGGATACATAGTCTACAAAGAATTTTGGTTGTCTTGTCTTTATCTCCATTGAAGATTTAGGACGAATGCGTACCTATGACCCTCATGAGTTACCCTGCCGCTGTCACCTGTGATTCTTACTATCGATTTTGTCATTCTTGCTTTACCTGTTCCATAATCATTCGATTTTTCTACATTACCTTTCATCTGAGCGAATTTTCCTTGCGTATACCTACTATGCATATGCCAATTCATGTATGTTATGTTGCTCCAAATATATCAACGCTCTTGCAATGAAGGAAAATGCATTAATGTTTCTTCAATGTAAATAATTAACACAACGAATAGTTTGGAAATGTTGCAAATCCAGGTAGCCCTTCAACGCTGGACTATATCAAGGTTGAAAATGCATTAACATAGCATTGGAAAATTAACACCCATATATTTCGCTGGAATATAATTAACATTGATCGCTCTCCAATTTATAACACTTTTCATCCTGCCTTGTCAGCTGACACAAATTTCAAACTGTGGTAATAATTCCATTCCATAATGTAGCCAGTGGTTATAAATTAATGCATGCGTTCCATTGTTATTACGACATTTTGTTTGCCTTCAAATTGTGTAAAGTATACTGCCATGCTTGCTCAGTTTTACAGGTAACACTCGACTGCAACTACTAGACTGTATTGTAACGTTCTAGATTGCACTAACATTCCATCCTAATAACCTGTTCCAGTTACACTTCCACAACAACTCCTTATGCAATCTCAACGTGTTCTCGTACACCAGTTGGAAGTTTCACCTTTGTTCTTGCTATTGTTCCTGCATTGCTCACAGATTGTTGGTCTACTACTAGCACTGACTTGGTCCCCTCTGAGACATGATAATTGTTTTCAATAGCTCTAACAATTTCTGCACCAACACTAATTTTATGAACTATACCAATTCTCCTGCCCAAATATATGGCCTTAGCAGCACTCGCTGAGACTTGATGAGACTTTTCGAAAGATATTTTTTTTTCTTTTTTCTTTGCTCAACCCATCCTTTTCCATAACATACCCCTTGGATAACATTGAAGTAGCTACTTCATGAGTCATGGTTACTTCTCCACTAATTGATTATGCACACTCTATGATCTATATGGTTACTTTGCTCAACAGAGTAACAGTTTCCATAACACAGGGCTCCTAGAAAGTGACAAAAACAAAATGAGTCTCCTTCTAGTTCTCTCCATTTCAACTTTTTCGACCATTCCAAAGTGGGAGAAGAAATCTTTGACAATCCTTTTTCTTGCATTTGGAGATAAATTCATCACACACATGGTCTAATTCTGCATGATCTTAGTGTGAGGCATTTCTTCCCTTAAAATTCTATTTCTCACCCTTTATGTAAATCCATGGGTAGTGAGCTTACAACCCTCAAGTATTTATTTATTTTGTTGATTTTTTTAGTCTACTGCAGAGACTCAGTGCAAAACCATAATCTTTGTCTCCATTGTATGCTTTTCCTGTGCATAGTTTGGTTATACACAATTTTTTGTATTATTTCTCTATACAAAATAACTTGTCTTTCATAGTTTCTCTAAATGGTGTTTCATTTAAAAATATGTTTTTATGGCAGGAATGCAAGTTTCGGCCTCCTTTAATCAGTCATTTGTTTTAGAAAAATTAATAAGCACTCTTAATTTTTCTTTCTTTGCTGATATACAAAGTTAGGATTGATATATCCAATTTTCCACTCTTATGTCCTCAATTTCTTCAAGTGCATACTTCAAGCATTATTTGATATCTTGTCAAAATCATTTATATAGAAAATTGCTCTGTCATACTTCATGAGTTTAGTTTCCTCGTATTTGTTATTTTTCCAATGTATTTTGAGTGTGTTCTCCCCATGAAACAATGCTACTCAAAGTTAGAACAAGTTCTTCATTGCTTCCATGAGTAGCTGCCCCTGAGACCAAGCTGACCTCAACTGAATGAGGTCACAAGCTACTCCTTTTTCTTCCTCTTCCACACTTTAGTAGATTGTCTACTGTTATGTTTATTTCCTTCATTGTTTGGTCTACTTGGAAATGCTTCCATCTTCTGTCTCTAAGTCTTTAGTGTATATGGAAAATTACAATCTTTCACTTTGTGGCCAAGGTTGCTAAATAAATGGCATCTTATATGACCAAGAAATGTCAGAAAATGTTTATATCTTCTTGAGTCATTTCTACATCTCTTTTCATACATTTTTCATCCAATAACTTTATGTCCAAATCCATTGCACAAGTAACAATAACTGTTAAAATTATTTGTGTACTTGGTGGATGGTTGTAGTTTTTGTTTGCTTGCTTGATGGAGCCTTATTGTTTATTGAATATATTGTTGATTAGCATTGGGTTGCTTATTCTCACATACTATTGCTACATGTCGAGGTCCATGACAAGAAAAACATTTGATATCTTTCACGAGAGAAAAACATCTCCATTGGGATATTCCAAATTTGCTTAGTTCATCTCGAGAAGCAAATGGCCTTTTTGCAAAGAGCATTTTTTTTACTAATTCCTTCCATTTTGATTCTACTACTTGCCTTTGTTGGTTTTCTTGTTAATCCCACTACTTGTACCTTCTTCTACATGTTAATCACACTACTTGTACCTTCTTCTACATATATTTTCAGGGCTACTTCATTATCCTCTATCATTTCATTTGAGCTACTGTTCTTTCCTACTGAGTCCTTCATGGATCCTATCTCCTCTCCTAGCTACTTACACAACTTGTTCTTTTCATCTAACTCTCTTCTAGCTGAAATAATGTCAGACTCTAATCTTTCACTTTGTACCTCTTTCTCCTTTAGATGATTATTCATCATCCCTTCTATTCTCTTTCCCTCTTCAAGTTGTGTCTTGAGACTTATAATTTCTTCTTTGATCTTATGTTCTCTTTCATCACATATTTGAACCAGTTTATTATAGTCTCTTCTCTCATTCTTCAAGATTTTTGTTTCAGCCAAGGCTATGTCAAGCTTGTTTTTCTCTTTAACTAATTTTCCTTCATGAGAATTAGGTGCAGAACAAGTCTCATTTGATTGAACACTTTCTTTTTTACAAGACTTTTTCTTCATGCTCCTTTTCTTCTCCTTTTTGACAATGCAACTACTAGTGTCTCTTTCATGCATGAGTTGCAATCTATTCAGATTTATTTTGCAGAATTTAAGTCTATTACTTTATCAAGATCCTTACTATGAAGATTTTTATACATAACATATTTTTCCTTAGCATTCCATTTTTGTTTTTGCACAGAAGGAGAGTCTTTGCAGTAACCATCACATACTAGTTTCCGTATATCAGGTCCATAAGCTATCAATTTATAGTTTACCTTATCTCTCCATTCATGAAAATTTGTTGCACTTAGCACATGTACACTTTCATAGTCCATGACTTCACCATATCTACCTTCAAGTTGTTAGACTTACACAAAAGTCTAATACTAATTTATAAAAACTTAACTAAACTTAGAGGGGGGGTGAATTAGTTTAGTACATTCATGGACTTTAAATCTATTTCCTTTAAACTTATTGATTGAAACATTAAGTGAGCATCTTAACACATAATGACCAACAGATTGAATAAGTTATTGTTTATGTTATAAGTTAAGACACTACTTGAAAGGAGACTACAATCTCTCATACTAAATGAAAACAATATGCTGGTTTACTGGTTATAAATTTTTCATATCTCTAACTTCATTTCTGCCTCTTTTTCCCTTCAAATTTGCTTCATCTTAGCTTCATATGTTCGAGGTAACTAATGCATAACACCTCAATCAACTCTCACACATTCTCCAATTCTCTAACCTTATTTTGCTTCCAAAAACAACATCTTTTATAAAGAAAGTTTGTTGGTTGTTTGTATTCCACATAAGAATATGAAGTGAACATGCTTGACTCTTTTCCTTCCATTGATTCGTTTCCAAGCTCTTCATATTTATAATATTATAACATAAATAACTGCTCCAACACATATTATTTTGGCCATCTATAATGATTAGGTACACCAATATCAACATAATGCCAAAAATAACATTATATAAATAACATATGAGCATCATTCCTCATGATCAACATGAACATTTTCCATTAATGCATCACAATAATCTCTCCAACATATTTGCCTTTAGCTTGAAGTTGTGTCACAATATTTTGAGGTAAACAACCTTGTCTTTACTGTCATGGAGTCTTTCCTTTGCCTTACTTTCATAGAGTCTTGCCTTTGCCTTCGCTATCATAAATTCTTGCCTTTTCCTTGCATCAGAACATCTCACCCATCATATACATATAAAAATCAACTCATCAAACATAAGCAAACATCAAAAACTCATCAATATTCCCAAGCGTCATAGGCAAAATAAAAACAACATGCAATGTCTTTGTTGTTGTTGTTGTTGCACCTTTGTTATTTCTCTACCCAAGTTTTTCTTGTCTTTTCTTCTCTCTTGCTACTTCTTTTCCTTGATCACGACCATACATGCTTGTTGCTGCTGCTTTGCTACTCCTTGCCTTGTTGTTACTTTGTTGCTCTTTTTCCATCAATGACAATAATGCCATCAATGACAAGAGCATCCTATCTTCTATCAGTTGCTCGTAACAAGGTTATGAGATGTGAATCTTGATAGTGGTAGTGGCCCAACCACATAGTTCCATGGCCTAGAACCTCCACCAGGTCGACTCCTTCCTGTTGGCACCACTAGTTTAAAGGGTTGTCAACATAGAAGGGAACTCAACTGTGAGTGATAGGTGGAAACAAGGTTCCACATTGGAACCACGACCATATCGACATGAATCGTTATCAATGTCATCCATTGTAGAACTTAAAAATGCACAAATCTATGGTGGTGAGGCGTGGCTTGACCACCTGGTTCCACGAGCTGATACCTTGGCTAGATTGGTCTAGTCTAAAAATATTTCCCATATTCAAGGAGTTAAGGTTTTAAAGTGCATCAGTGGGTAGTGGCTGACCTCCCCTCCCAGTAACTTTACATTCATAATAAACCCCTAACTCAAAAATGGTTAAAATACCCATGAAGAAAAATATTGTAAATTATAGAAGGAAGGGAGACAACCACTCTAGCCTGCTCTCTGTCAGTATGGTTCAGGTGTCCATGTCTAGCTCAAAACTATGCAATCTAGTAGTAATACCATGGAATTGTTCCCATACTCATGATATGTAGGCTATTTTACATGTAGGCTATTGTTGTTATAAGTTGAGCGTATGCATGGATTGTGTTGGCAGATGTTTACCTTATGAATCTTGTGATAAGTTATGAGTTTCTGCACACTTACTTTATTACTAGAACTATGGTTTATAATAATATTCAATAATCAGATGTTCATAATGTAAACAGAAAGAAGGTAAGTTTGCATGTGAATGGTTCAAAACCATGTGTGATTTGTCGAGGGATTCAAGGCTTGTAAGTGATTGTTGGCTTTTAGTGGATTGGTTTGTGTAATCTTGGGAACTGAAACTCTAATCATGATGATACGCAAGGGGGTTTCTTCAAAGAAAAGAGAAACCTAATATAGGACAAACCATAGAGCTCTTCAAAAAGAATTTGGCCGAAAAAAATGTCTTTTCGGTCGAATTTTTTTTGCTACGAACAAACGTCAAAATTAACGGAAAAAGTTTTTCGGTCGAAAATCTAAAACATTTCGGCCAAAAAATCTATCCATATTTTCTGTCGGCCGTGAAATTTAAACGATGTAACCCTCCGATATAGCTATTTTGGCCGAATGCTATAAATAAAATTGGCTGAAATGTCATTTTTGCACTCACATTCTTCATGCGCAACTTTTGAATACCAAACTTCTTTGAATCTATTTTTTGGACAATTTTTTTTTTTGGTTGGATTTTTAAAATGAGTATTTGGGTTGAAGTTTGAAAGTGATTTTTTTTGGCTAGATTTTGAAAGCGAGTTTTTTGGGCTAGATTTTGAAAGTGATTTATTTGGACCTTTTTTTGAAAGTGATTTTTTTGGACCTTTTTTTGAAAGTGACTTTTTTGGGCTTGATTTTAAAAATTTACATAGATTGAATTATCATAGGGAATCAAAGAAATTGAAAGAGAAAATATGATCAAATTATAGACATTGAGGCTTATAGAGAATACTCGAGAAACTATTACAAAATAAAGAAGGAAGAACACTTAAATATGAAAGGGAAAATCATTCTCAACATGAAGTTGAACCAGGTATGTAAATGTAGATATTATGAATGACATTTAAAATTTAATAGTGTATTGTGGAATTTAATTTTTATTTGATGAACTAATTTGAAAAATATTTTGCAATGTAAACAAAGAGAGATTTTCCTCAACTTTGATGATGAGATTGAAAATTTTGAAAGAAAAAGTGAAGAATAAAATGAACCAATGATTGATGATGTTGTTGAAAATGTTGAAAGAGATTCAAGTGAAGAAGATGTTGAACCAACCTTAGGTGTGTACATATATGTCATGTATTATTAAAATTATAAATATTTATTAGTTTCAATTTCATGAACTCTATTTTTTTTTAATTTATTTTTTTAATGTATATTTATACTCATTTACTTTAAATTCCCATATGTACAAATGAAATCAATATTGATGATGAGATGTTAGAAAATGTTGGCATTCACACTTATGAAGATAGAAAAGCTGACCATGTTATACGATATCGTGTTAAGCTCATTATTGATAAGTTCTTCAAAGATGGAAATTGACAGTTCAAGCTCAAATTTTGAGAGGTCTCATAACATCGAAGAAATTAAAAGAAGCTACAACACTATTGGGCATTCGAAAATCAACAAAAGATAAAAAGGTGAAGGAAAATGTGATTCAAAATATAAATAATTCTCT
Organism: Pinus taeda; assembly: GCA_000404065.3. Taxonomy (NCBI): domain Eukaryota; kingdom Viridiplantae; phylum Streptophyta; class Pinopsida; order Pinales; family Pinaceae; genus Pinus; species Pinus taeda. Next base: position 26,999 of record APFE031555933.1, read on the forward strand.
AAAATCAATTGGAAGATCTAGAAAGAAAAGTGATCTAAATGCACGTAGACCAATACAAATAGCAGTGGTTTCATCAAGTACTAAAGAAAATCATTTGGTAAAATCTATGACAAAAGCATTAGGGACCTCATGAAAAACATTGCACAAGCATAAGAAATTTTGATTGCAAATAGATGCAAATGATGAGCTTGCTTGTTGGACAGTTATTTGTAGGAAACCATACAAAGATAGACTTGGAGAAAATGTTAAAAAAATAATATATGAATATTAGATGAAAAATTCACGTGTTTCACCAAAAGTAGGGGATGTGTTGCGACGAAGAATAACACAAAGTTCAATAAGTTCAAAGAAGATAATTGTGGAATTAATGTCTATACCAATATTTTTGTGCAATGAAAACCATGGTATGTTAAACCTATCATTGTACGCGGCATTTTTTGTTGTCGTTATCATGTGGAATTTCAATTATATTATGACACCTTCCTTAATTTTGGTATTTTTTTTGGGAAATTCACCTCCTCCTTAAAGTATCCATGATTTCATATCCCAAATTCTATGTGGAAGTGAAAATCATGAATTAATTATTTTACAAAAAGAAATGTGTTGGTGGTAAAAAATGTGATCATTGTGGAAATTTGACTTTGTTTCATGACAAACATCCTATTGATATGAATGTTCAATCATAGTCCAACATAAAAGTGGAATGGAAGAGATATGAATATATCCATACATTGATTGATTTAAGTAGTAGTAGAAGTGCTATAAGGATTGATTTACAAGAAGAATAATTTTTTGTGATAGAGGTTTTGAAGAAGTTTGAGACAAAGATTTATAAATACACCAAGCATTCTCATAGAGCTCGATGGAAGGACCCGCAATTCAAAAAACCCCGTTAAATTTTTCCACTAGGGACCATTTGTCGGTAGTTGATTTTGCAAAAAATTACACATCCGTTGCATAAAATGAATATAGAGTGAATATTATCATTTTGGCAATGTCTCTATGCTTGTCCATGTTCTATATAAACATGATGAAGAAAATGTTGATCATATAGAAAGAAACAGTGAGAATCGACATGTTATTAAAGAATATCATTTTTATATCAACGATGATCGTACACATGATACAAATTTTGTACAACATTGCTTTGATAAGATTTATGACTTACTGAAAGGTCGTGGAATAAAATTCAATGATCATTGGATATGGTGAGATGGATGTGCAAGTCAATTTAAATATTCATGATAATTATTTTGGTTGTGTCGTCTTCATATGAAAACCAACATTAAACATTGTTGGAATTTCTTTGAGACTGGTGCCGGAAAAGGATATCATGATGGCATAGGGGCATGTATAAACGAGCACTACTAAGATATCAAATGGACCACTTTGCAAACCAACTTTTCTCAATTGAATAATTTGTTCAATGGTGCATTGCTACACTAAGCCATGAGACTAACCCATTAAGGGAGGTACACAGGTATGTACATACATATTAACTTGTATATATATTTGTAATATATGATAATTTTTATTAGTTTTGAAATTTAAAAAAATTAAAAATTATATCTAGTTTAAAGAACTAATCAATGATTATCTTTGATATATAAATTGTATTTTAAATAACATATTTAAATTCTTGTTTGAATTTACTATGGTTTTTTTTTGGTATATTGGTATCCAAGATGTAGATATATTGATTACATATGAAGTTGAAGCAATAAAAGAGACTCGAAAATTGCATTTAATTAAAACAAAAGAGTATCGAAATGCGTTTGCTTTTGATAGAAGAAAAGAATCTTGTTTTTTTCCTATTTACATAGATGACACACAATTCAATGATGTTTGTGAAAACAATATGTATGTGAAAGCTCGACAACATACATAACTTAATATAAATAGGGAAATGTCGTTTGTAAGCTTCGACGAGATGGAATCATAGGAGACTACAGTGTCATCTGAAGGTGATCGAGTTTTTGATCTTTTTAGAGAAGGTAAAATTTCAATTTCTTTCATATATATATATATATATTTGTTTTATGTTTTTAAAATCATTGTGTATTTAAGTATCTAGATAATAGTTAAAATATAGATCTAAATAGATAGTTAAATAAAGTACATGTTGATAGCTAATTTATTGTTAATTATGATCTAAATTTACACTTTTTATTGTGCAAGAGATGATTTTGTTGTAGTTTCACCCATTAACAACATATAAAATGTTAAGTATTATTTGATGCGGTGCACTGAACGAAAGATGAAGTTATTGGAGGACTACGATGATAACGATTTTATATATGAAATAGGGTCTATTATACTGAAAGGATATTTTTTCCAAGAAAATCATTAAACTGAGAATCATGTTTACTTTCAAGACTACCAACCTGAAGCCATATGTTGTCAATATAGTCATTTGGTGTGTGCAACACGCATAAAGTTGATAGATGTTCAATCAAGAAAAAAATCTAAATTTAAAAAATGTAGAATGTCAAAATTTGACCATGAATGGATCATTGAGGATGATATTCCATTTTTTTTTAATTGAACTGCCCAGTAATATCTTCTCCTTGTATTCATCTTTGAGAAAGAGTTCAAGTAGATTGCTAGCCTTTCTTTTCGTGCACTCTCAAGTTGTCCATTCTAGCTAGTACTAGGTATTACAAAATTGTTTTGATTAATATGGTGTCTTTGTTGTTAAGTTAAAAGGAAATCCAAAGATCCCAAATACTACTATAATGTACAAGGATGTAGTAGATCACAATCTTCTTGTTTGTTGTTGATTATACACCTATCATGTTTGCACTGCATTTTTCCTTTTTATTTCATAATTTTATTTTTTCAAATATTTTTAGTGCTATCTTAGTAACATTATTTACTTTATTAAAATCACATTACCATCAATTTCAAATGTTTTGTATCTCTTGTACATCTTGATAGCTCAAAAAAATGTATTTTATTGTGTTTGTCCTATACATAGTGTGCATACAAAACATATTAAAACTAATAATGCATGCTCCACACATAGTATTTAATATTTGAAAATTTCATTTACTTTAAGACAAAAGTCAGGCCCACAAAAAAATTAATGCAACTTTTGACATTAATGCAACTTCAATTGATTCAATATTGCAATTTTTAATTCTCAATCTGTAAGCTTTCTCAAGTTTCATGAAAAATACAATAGAATCTTATACTTTAAGACAAGGAAGGTAATTTAGATTGTATGTTTTATAATGCAATTTTATAATATGTTTGCTTCGAACAACTTTATATTAAAAGTTAAGTATCAACCCACATCCATAGTATCTCTTCTATACAAGATGATGATCTATTCATGAATGCAAAATGTATACATGTATCATGTTTTATAATGCAATTTTTTAAGTTCTATGATTGTTTTAGACATCTACACCATTATAAGATTCATGGATGAAAAATGTACCATGTTTTGTAATTTACAATTTTACTATTCATTAAACAACTTGACCAAACAACTTCACAAGACCTAAGAATCAACCGATATCCTTATTATCTTCTACTAACATTATAAGAATCGTCATGCAAAAAGTAACAACTAAATGCAAATTTACTTTCATTGCTTCATATTCATGAACTTAAATGTAATTTTTTTAAGCATCAAACCATGCATCATGCAAAATGTAACTTGTTTTAAATAATGTTGATTGTTGATTAAACTCACAAACTATAAATTGATACCTTACATCAAAAAAAGAGTTAGAAGTTAAGTACTAGAACAACCAAGCAAAGGTTGATCCAGGAGAACTTTGGTAGGTAATAATGACATCCAAAATGTGAGGTTTATATGTGGTCCTACATTTGTTCACAATTTTGATGCATTCTACTTATCCACATTTTAACTTGATTCATTCTACTTATCATTTAACTTGAAACATAAATAACTTGAAAAGTTGGTATGGGGAAACTGTAACTATTACAAAGGGTATCAAATGTTGGGTTCTAAAACTCTACATATGTGAGCTATACAAATTACCAACTAAATGCAAATTTACTTTCATTGCCTCATATTCATGTTTACACCATGGTAAGATTCATGAATGCAAAATGTAACATGTTTTGCAATTTGCAATTTTACTATTCATTAAACAACTTGACAAAACATAAGAATCGCCCAAATCCATATTATCTTCTACCAAAATTATAAGAATCATCATGCAAAATGTACCAACTAAATGCAAGTTTACTTTCATTGCTTCATATTCATGAACTTAAATGTAAAACCTTTAAGCATCAAACCATGCATCATGCAAAATGTAACATGTTTTAAATAATGTCCATTGTTGATTAAACTCACAAACTATACATTGAAACCTTACATCAAACAAAGAGTTGGAAGTTAACTAGAACAACCAAGCAAAGGTTGATCCATGAGAACTTTGGTAGGTAATAATGATATCCAAAATGTGAGGTTTATATGTGGTCCTAGATTTGTTCACAATTTTAATGCATTCTACTTATCCACATTTTAACTTGATGCATTCTACTTATCATTTAACTTGAAACATAAATCAATTGAAAAGTTGGTATGGGGAAACTGTAACTATTACAAAGGGTATCAAAAGTTGGGTTCTAAAACTCTACATATGTGAGCCATAAAAAGTACCAACTGTATGCAAATTTAGTTTCATTGCTTCATATTCATGTTTACACCATAGTAAGATTCATGAATGCAAAATGTAACATGTTTTGGAAATTGCAATTTACTATTTATTAAACAACTTGACAAAACATAAGAATCACCCAAATCCATATTATATTCTACTAACATTATAAGAATCATCATGCAAAATCTACCAACTAAATGTAAATTTACTTTCATTGTTTCATAGTCATGAACTTAAATGTAAAACCTTTAAGCATAAAACCATGCATCATGCAAAATGTAACATGTTTTAAATAATATCCATTGTTGATTAAACTCACAAAATATAAATTGAAACCTTACATCAAATAAAGAGCTGGAAGTTAACTAGAACATCCAAGAAAAGGTTGATCGATGAGAACTTTGGTAGGTAATAATGACATCCAAAATGTGAGGTTTATATGTGGTTCTACATTTGTTCATAATTTTGATGCATTCTACTTATCCACATTTGAACTTGATGCATTCTACTTATCATTTAACTTGAAACATAAATCACTTGAAAAGTTGCATGGGGAAACTGTAACTATTACAAAGGGCATCAAAAGTTGGGTTCTAAAACTCTACATATGTGAGTCATACAAAGTACCAACTATATGCAAATTTATGCAAATTTAGTTTCAAATTTAGTTTCATTGCTTCATATTCATGTTTACACCATAATAAGATTCATGAATACAAAATGTAACATGTTTTGGAATTTGCAATTTTAATATTTATTAAAAAACTTGACAAAACAACTTGACAAAACATAAGAAGCACCCAAATCCATATTATCTTCTACTAACATTATAAGAATCATCATGTAAAATGTACCAACTAAATGTAAATTTACTTTCATTGTTTCATAGTCATGAAATTAAATGTAAAACCTTTAAGCATCAAACCATGCATCATGCAAAATGTACCATGTTTTGTAATTTGCAATTTTACTATTCATCAAACAACTTGACAAAACAACTTCACAAAACCTAAGAATTTGATCCCAATTCCGTATTATCTTCTACTAACATTGTAAGAATCATCATGCAAGATGTATAAAGTCCAAAATTAGCATATTAAAAATCAATTCATAATAAAGAGTTCTATTTAAAATATGTCCAAAATTTATATCCTTATAAAAGTAAATATAATAAAAAGTTCTCATATAAAAATATGCATCAAAGAGATCAATTCATAATAAGAGTTTTACTTTAAATATGTCCAAAATTTATATCTTGATAAAAGTATATATAATAGAAAGACTATCAAATAAAAATTTGCATCAAAGAAATCTTGTTGAAATATGCGATCTATCAACATCCTTGTGCTATCATTAGAATCATGAGTACCCTACACAACATGTGTAATATACATATATACATAAGATTATGTACATGTTTTAGATTAAATTTTAATGTATTAAAAAATTAAATGAGAATGTTATCATCAAAACAAAATTATAAAAGGTTTTAAATTTCATGCAATACCCCACGATGTTCCCCCTCCATTGCGCCCTCGTGGAAGCCTTGTACAACACATGTACATGTATATATTAAAAATTTAAAATTGCACATAAAAATACATGAACTATTAATATTAAAAAAATTGTAACACATTTTTAAAATTGTGTAGATGATCCAATCGCTATAGCTTATTCAAGTGATCCAAAAATGGATCCTGGATAAACCTCTAAGTCTAAAAGACTTCATGCAAGAGGTAAAAGGTGCCAAATGGCACAAATCCTTTGTAAATAAGAGGAAAATGAAAGTCGTAGACTGCTCTAAGAAATAGTCTCATTGCAGGGATTCCTCCATTTTGAATCGAACGCAACTTAAATGGGCGAAAACAGACTTCATATGGGAAAGCTATCATAAATGACGCTGCCATTTTTCAAAGGAAAAAGAGGCAAAATCCCTTGAATAATGGGTCTAAAAACCCTCTAAGTCTTCCAAATCTCCCAAAAGGGTGAGACCACCGAAAAAGAAGAAGTCTTGGACTTATCGGATAACACCATCGGGCCTTAAAAACATGAAGAAAAACCATGAAATCGAGCTATCGGAGGCTTAAAAAATGGTTGAACAGGGTCGTTGGATCTGGTCGATCAACGGTCCAGATCCAATCCGGATATCGCATCAGCAATGACAGGCGGATCGGCAATCGAAATTGGCGTCAGCATAAACCATATGATATGGGAAGGCACGAGCTTATGCGATATATGATTGTGACAAGTCACATCGCAATATCGCGCCGGAAAATTACAGTGGAGTGGGGCCGATATGTTATGTATTATATATGCGATGCAATGGCCGGACCCGACGGGGCGGTAAACAACATTGGATATATATTGAAGTCCGTCAAACGGCCATTTTATATGCATTTTCACATATTTCGTTTATTAAACAAAAAGTGAAATGAAGTGTGATGCGATGTAAACCGGACCCGAAAGGGTTCGAGAATGAAAATGTATAACATGTGAAATCCGCTAAACACCATTTTTCAATGTATTTTCACAGTTTTGTTTATTAAACGAAATGTGAAGGATGAAGGCCAATTGCGATATGTGATAGCGATTCCCAGGTGGACCAGATGGCGCTATAAGGAGGGATTATAATAATTTCAAGTCTGGAATTGTGTTTTATGCGGATTTTCCACTGTTTTTATAGCGTTCTCTATGTAAACAGAGAATGACTATTTCAGAAGAATTTAAAGTGGCGATTTCCCTTTAGTTACCAAATAGGTGGTGTTCATCCCTGAGGGCATTTAGAAATGATTGCTAACACTCAGAGACAGGATTCGAGCAGACTGTGACAGGAAGACGAAAAGCCTGAGAGGGACCATGAACAAGTAATGCGATTTTGGCTTTTAAGCTGTGAATGTCAAAGACTGGGGGCTGCTGAGTTGTTTAATGGTGGCCAAGTTGTTGTGTGTTGCTGCTGAGTTATTATTGGTGGTCGGGTTGCTATTGAAGGTTGTTGTTGGTGTTTTTCTGTGAAGCAGAAGCCAGAGAGGCAGCACAGAAGGCAAGGAGACAGCGTAGAAGCAAAAGAGCAGCTGAGGGAGCCTTTGGGGTCACTTGAAGTTCAAGTGAAAAGCTAAAGAGTGTGAAGGTTGCAGAAGGCAGAAAGAAGCTAGAGTAGAGAGCCAAAGAGCCAAGAGCTAGAGTCAAAGCCAAGATCTCAAACTAGAGCCAGAGAGCCAGAGTCAGAGCCAAGAGCCAGAACCAAGAGCCAAAGAGCCAAGAGCCAAGAGCTAAGAGCCAAGAGCCAAGAGCAAGAGCTTCAAGAGCCAGAGGGGATTAAATGGTGCCTAAACCCACTGTTTTTGTACAAAACAACAGGAGTTGGGCCAAGAGCTTGTAAAAAAGACTTACACCATAATCCCAGAGAGCCTAGTTGAGTTGACTAGAGCTCAGAGTGTTGTAGCCCAAGAGTTGTGGGTGAACTCGTAATTAATTCAATGTCTTATGTGTTTGTTTTTACTACTGCATTATTCACTGTATATGCATTTATATATCATTTTAAGCACATTCACATATCACCACAAACAACAGACTCTAAAACATATAATCAATTTTAAACAATTATCAACATACACTATATTATCAAGCATTTCTTAATTCCGCATTGGTTAATTATTAAAGACTTGGGAAAATTCAAGCTTTGGAAGTGGGAGAGGTTCTTGTAAGCTAGACAAGAAGCCTAAGTGCCCTATTTTCAGATCATCAAGTTTCAAATTCCATGTAATACTTCGTGGTGTTCGCCTTGCATTGCGCTCTCATGGATTCCCTATACAATACATATACATGTATATATTACAAATTTAAAATGGCACATGAAAATTCATAAACTCGCAATATTATAAAAATTGTAGTTCAACCTTTTCAAATTTTCTAGACGATCCAATCCTCGTAACTGACTCAAGTTTGAAATTCCATGCGATACCTCATGGTGTTCCCCCTGTATTATGCCCTCATGGATTCCCTATAGAATATATGTACATGTATATATTAAAAATTTTAAATTTCACATGAAAATGCATAAACTCACAATATTAAAAAAATTGTAACAACTTTTTCAAGTTGTCTAGACGATCCTATCCACATAGTTGACTTCGCTGCTAATGTCCTCGGAGAAGGGAAACTATCTCAACAAACCTAAAATTCAAAAATTTTAAAACAATAAGATATAGATCTTATTTTAACGAAACTTTCTTCAATTTGTAACAAATCAAAAGTGAAATATTCAATAATTGTGACAAGCAAATATTTGACACATCTCCTAATAGGGAGGAAGAGAGTGGTGCTGTGTTGAAAATGCCGAATCTATTGGGAATATTTTAACATTTAATTATATGTAATTATTTATTTTACAAATATTTCTTCACAATACCTAAAAAAAAAAAAAAAAAAAAACTAACATGTCTTAACAAATATTCATTTGAACCTGAACCTCACACTGTGATGTTATCAAAATTTTTGTTCAAAAAACGACTTAAATGTAAATGGTGAACATATGACACATTTGTGCTAGATTATATCTGATTTTTTCTTACAAAATGTATGTGAATCAACATTTTAACACATACATTACATTACATTAAAACCCTAAATATTAACACATACTGATCCCATTCCCTCTTCCTCGTGACCAATTAGGCCTTGCCAACCATCATGACAAGCATTTGCATATGCTTTAACCTCTTCAATATTCATATTATCTGTCTCCACATTTGATTTATATATAGAATTAACACGTGCATCAACTCGTGCTCTTTGTCAATTTAGACCAACATCTATTCCGGTCAATGCAGTCTATATGTTGTCTATAATGGCATCCCTTGCTTCTCGACCAATCTGAGAAGTGGCATCCATCTCCAACCAAAAATTTACTAGATGTGGAGGTTGAGGTACTAAAGGAGGCAGAGGGTGAGCCAATTCAGTATCCCTATATGCACCCTTACGATCATATATCTGACCTTTTCTAGTACCATAATATTTCGATGGAAGGTCAGTATAATCAGGTTTCATACCCAAAAAAAAACTCTGCATAAAATAATCGAGCAAAATAATTTGGAACCTCATCATTCCATGGCATCTTGCCATATGCTGCAAGGAACCTGTCATACGAATGGTGGGCTATTTGAGGGTTCTTGAAATATTGCACCTTCAACATATTTAAATATTAATTACATAAATATAATAACATGTCAATGTATTTATACACACAAAATAGACATACATGTATATAACATACAGTTTATTTACATACAAATTTGTTTCAATGTAAAAGAAATTAAATTATATAATTTACCAAAATGAGGATCATGATGATCCAATTGAGATTCACGACCACTTTCATTCGATGACCTAGTGAGAGATGCTTCTAAAAAAAATAGAAATTATAAATTAATTAAGTTAGATTGGCAAAACTCTATTCAATATGTATGTACATATGATTCTATCAAATTATCATTTAAATAAATGCACACACACACACACACATACCATACCACGATGATCTGAACGATGGTCCTCCATTTATCGATTTGATACTCTCATTGACCTAGGGAGAGATGTTCCTAAAAAAATGGAATTTATTATAAATGAATATTTAGCTAAATTGACAAAAATCCATTCAATATGTATGTACATATGATTAAATTAATATCATTTAAGTAAATGCGCATAAACATATATATACCACGATCATGATGTACCAAATGATGGCCCTCCCCCGATTCATCTGATACTCTCCTAGATTCATGACCAATCTCGTCAGCATGCATAAAAATTCATCCTTTGGTTGATGCTCGAGACTGAGTGGATGCCCTATCTCATTTATGACTCAAACAATGAGGTGGTGAGTGCTCATGTGATGATCTAGACCCTTGATCCATATATATATATATATATATATTATATATATATATATAATCTTTAAAAAAACCCAAGTTACCTCATGCATTTAAAAATCCTTAAAATTACTATTTAAAAAGATCAAGAATTCAAAAAATTAATAAGACAATTAATTGTAACTATATAAGGGTTTCTTCAAAATTATTTGGTGTAAATTCTTCATTTCAAATATACTCAAGACTAAAATAAAAAATGCTAAAGTGCACATCTTGGGAATTAAATACAAAATTTTCTAAAACATGTCAGTGCTCATAACTCACATAATAATTCACCAAGTTGTGATTACCTAGTGGGGGCACACTTAGTATGGTATTGAAAGAAACACATGGTCATTAAAGACACCACATTTATAACTAAAAAACACACACATATCAAAGATATCTTACAATGTCCATTACTAAATTTTGATGGAGTGTTTCTTGACACCAATTCATATTTTACACACAAATCTTGAATTGGCATTGCCCCATACAATAGATCACTAGACATCTTTTTGAAATTTACACAATGAATTATGCTAAATGATTGAAATTGACTAGCAATAATTTTTGTTTCTCTATGCAGTTGTTTTAAATTTTCCTTTTTGACTTGATACACACCTTTCATCTGATTGCACACAAGTTCAACATTAGTGTAGACTACAATTCCATTGGATCCATACTCCCTAGTTGTTTCTAAGCCTTCCATTAATGCAATATAATATGCTTCATTGTTTGTTGTCCTTCTAGGTACATTCCTTTTCCTTTGGATGATTTTGTTCGTCACAATATTGTATAGCACATAAGACTTAAGTAATCATTGCTTGTCCAGGATTGGGATAACGAGAAACTTCTATGCATAATGTCTAGTTTTCAACCTTGTTTAATGGGTTTACAAATCCCTGTAAAAAACAAATTTAATAAAATGAGTAATATATTTCCTTATTGCAAATGCCTTAGATTATGGGAGAATGATGAAAAATAAATATCTATTGTGATTGAATGATGGAATATTACAAGATCTATTATGATGAAATGCCCCATTGGAATAATAATGGTAGTTTACAAATCAATGCCCTTTGGGAAAACATCTTACAAAAGGTCTCATATTGGAATGGTTAGGAATATAATCCAAAATGTTCAATTAGGTTGGTTAATTTCATCAATCTAATAAATCTCAACCTCTAATAGTGCACAAATGCCAAACATCATTTTATATTCTAAGTTTCATATTAAACATCATTTTACATTCTAAGTTTCATATTAAACATCATTTTATATTCTAAGTTTCATATTGCAACATATTAATGTAAGTGGATGGTGTTATGGCTTTAGTTAGTGGTGACAATGGTGCTTTTAAAAGTGGTACTTAATGACACTTCATAATCCTCTATTTTATTCCTTTGTCTTGTCATACTTCGTAGAACAGAATCTTCTCATATAAGTATGTCATATCAAATTACCAGGTTGTATTACTAGGTGGATTTCCGAGGTAGTGCTCCATATCCCCTTCATACATAACACTCTATAAAATATCTAAGGGGGAAAATAATTTCAAATATATATAATATTAAATTGAATGAAGCCTGAGCTCATTCCATCTCATTATGGGGATCTCCTCTAGTCCATGGCTTTTCTAAATAATACCTAAATGAAATGGATGTGTTAGATGAATGATCACTTGAATAAATGAAAATAGGAGGTAACTAAATGATATTTAGGAATGGAAGCTCAATTCTCTAATCTCCCTCTTAATATTCTATTGGAAAGGAAATGCTAACTATAAAGGCTATCCATGAAAAGTAATAAAGACTTATATGCATCAATGGACCTCAAGGGTCATGCCACAAAGGATCCATTTTCATTTCCTAGCCATGAGAATTTACTAATAAAATATATATTTTTCTAGCCCTATGGAAACCATATCTTGTTTTACGAGTTAACTATGTGTAAAGGCTAGCAATTCTCTTCCATAGTACACTTCAATTTAATAAACTAACATTTGCTGTGTTGTGTTAGTGGGGCCATTAGTTTTACACCAACTAAAAAATCATGAAAAGGTTCATACCATAGTTTAACATGAAGATCCATTTGTTCCATTGGAAAGAGGGATTCCACATCACCTATCTACCTTGGACACATTAGTTCAACTCAACAAATATTGAGAGAAATTATAGAAGACATTTTACTTAATGCTAGTTGCATATATAACTATTGAATTTGTGATTTGGGGAAGAATATGCTCCTAATGCACCAAAGATTTCAATGTCCTTTTAAGAGAACTTTTATTATTATATTAAAAAAAAATCCCTTTCATGAGCATTTTGAGGGAGATATTGTCATTAATGTAATATTCTTTGTAGTTATTGGAAGTGGTTTTAAGTACTCATGGTTTTGAGCCCACCTATTGTAACTCATTATAATCATTAAGGACTCCATCTTATATAGTATGGTATTCTCCTCATTTGCAGTGATCAAATAATAATAAATATCTTGTTTGAGTTATTTTGAGTTCAATCTTTTCTTCTTTATAATTACTAATATTATGCAAGGGCTTTATAGTGGGTGGTTTGTCTAGTAGTTTTCCCTTGGCTCTCTCCTATAGGATCATCTTTCCCTTCACGAATAGTGTATCAACAAGAGGTTATATAAGTATTAAATAAGAGAGATCGAGCATAGAATTTGATATTCTACAAAACATTTTTCAATTTATGGTTTATCAAATATATTGCACACCAATATTAGATTTATTAAAACCATCAATTGAACATTAATATTTCCAACAAAGTTCTATTGTAACTTTTAATTCATGTCATCATTAATAAGTCATATTGTTTGACTATACTTTTGCAGTTCCTTCCCGTATGGTTCCTATCATATTAGGGAATGTGGTTTGAGCCAACTAGGATAAGAAAGTAGAATGCTACTCTTTGATAAGATGACATAAATTAATTAGAATCGAGTGAAAATTAATGAACCTTTTCTTCTATATTAAAGATACCTCATCTTACATGTATATATTAATTGTTATAGAGTTGAAATCAATAAGAAATTACTTAAAATTTATAATAATTTAGGCTAACATAATGCTGCAAGGGACATATAACATGTATGATAAAATACATATAATGATATCATAAATAGTCAAAATCATTCTAATGAAGAACCTAAAAGAACACCGAAATTCGAATCATCAGTTCAAATTTTGTACTATCATGCTAAAGGATTAAAACCATGTTAAAAATTGAAGGCTTTCTGATAAAATTTCAAGAAATTTAGTTAGTAGTCAATAAAATAGAAAGAGATTTTCACGCCCACTCTTGCAAGCTCCTTTGTGATGAGGAGAGACTAAAATAAAGTAATTTACTCATGAAGAAAGTACAATACAGATTCCATTTTTTAATTTCATAAATGCAAATAAAAAAATTATATCCTCACATCAAGGACAGTAAGTGCAATTAAATCCAATCATAGGAAAAAATACTTCACTAGCAGATGGATGGCACCTATATTTTCTGTTAATTATAGAAGCTTAGAGGTTTTGATTTCAAATTTCTACTTCTCTAGACACATTGTTGGCAATGATCCCAAGTTATTAAGTAATTGAAAACTATCCGCTTAAAAAAAAGCTTTTAATGAAGTGAATTTCATGACTTTCTTCACAAAATTTTTCAAATCAACAGAGTAGTTCAACAAAATATTCCAAATCATGCATTCAACCCACTCACAAATCAAGTAGTGAATTCAAATATCCTTAGCTGTTAATTTCTTCTACTACACAACAATTCAATTTATACAAAGCTTAATCCCAAATTTAACATGAATTTGCTTGGCATAATCTAATATACAGATTCCAGATTCAAGTCAATAATGTCATCCATTCATCCTTCATAGAATTGAACCAACAAATCACATTGATTCAATAACCTCTACCTTTTACAATATTTATCTTAGTGTATTCTCTACAAAGAAAAAAAAATATTTTTCTTAAAATGATGTGTGAAAGAATTATGTGTTTTATTGAGGAAAAAGTAATGCACCTATTAATAGTGGATGTGAAGAAATGCGATCGATTATGATAATTATAATAGTAATTTTATTTTTTATATATGCATGATAAATAAGTTTGTAGCCAAAAACACATTCAATGGAGGAAAGCATTTAGTATGCAGCTAAAACTAAAAGTTGTATACATTTTGTAAAACTCATTTTTTTGTAGTAAAGATTAGATGTAAATTACTTGTTGAAAACTACAATTTGAATTTGTTATTGAAATATCAAATAAAAGTTATATATACAAATAAATAATGATAGGAATGAGGATGTATGAACATTAAAAGAATGGTAGACGAGAGGATTTTCCACAATAGTGATTAAGCAAAGAAAAGAAAGAAAGGAAGAACTCAAATCAAAATGTACGCAAAATCCATTTAAACGAATTTCCCTCTTAAAAACACTCTGAAAAAACTTGGGTGGGAAACAATTTTCACTTGAGAAAGTGTAGATTCAATTGCGATCAGGTGACGAATGGAGACAATAAGTTACAGAAGGAAGTTCAAGTACGCATGTTAACTTGGCACTGATGAAAATTGTTAGGATATTTCGACACATAGGAAATAGTTAAGTATAACTTGGTCTAGTATAGAGTTAGGTAAAGTGTGTTTCTTTACTATGTACATTTGTAACTTACAATCCGACGATCACGATATGTAGTGATCTGACGGTTCATTCTCTCCTCGGTATTACCGACACTTGATCTGTGGCGTAACACCCGATTGGTCCATGATTTCTATTTAAAGCGCATGGAGGGTCATTTGTAGGTTAACTATTAACGAGAGAAGATTATGTAAATTTTCATTCTTTTATTAATAAATTGCCTGAAGTGGCCGCGTTGGCTCAGGCCGTGGACTATTTCCCTCTTTGAGGGTTTTAACCATGTCAAAAATACTGGTGTACTGATCTGTGATCTGTTTGTGAGCGGTGTACTTTGGTGTTCTGATGAGGAACTTACCCTGTAAATTCCTATATGGTATCAGAGCTATTTGAGGGCCGCGTCCGTTGGTGATCCAAATTTGAAGCCGGTAGAACTGCATCCGACTGCCATTTCCTAGATTTGCTGTTTCTGACTGCTTTCAGGCCAAGAGGACTGCACTGTTATTTTAGGAGCATATCTTCCAGTGAGGAACCCCTTTCGTTTCATGCGAAAAGGTTTATGGTAGCCCTAGCTATGTCATTTTTAAGATCTGGAGGTATACAATGTTTTTTTGCAGTTTCTAGTTATTTTTCTCTCTGTTTATTATTTCGGTTTATTTAGCTTCTTTTTTATTACGGGGTCTATACCTTTCATTTCTGCTATGCTCTTTGCCCTGCGACTCTGTGCGATCTGGGCAAATCAGAAACAGAAATGAAGGATTTTTCTCATGTGTATGCTCTTTTCTGCTGCGCCTTAGTGTGATCTCGGAAAATCAGAAACATTGAGGAAAATATTTAGTTTCCAGGTAAAGCTAACTTTAAGCCGTAAGGTTTGTTTATTTGTATGTCCGTGTTGGGTTTTGTGTTTTTGTTTTGTAGGGAGCAAAAGAGCTTTCTCAAGCAAGCACACAATCCAAAGCTTCAGTGACCAAAAAAACAAAGATCCCCCCCCCCTCTCTCTCTCAAACTTTTTGTTTAGCTCACTTGGTTCAAAGCTAATTTATGAGAGTAGAGGTCTTGGGTTTAAATCTCCTTTTTGTTGGAAAAGGGGCATTTTTTTTCATTTCCGCACATTCCCGCACTTCGTCAGCGCCTTCATCTACTTTTCTTCAAAAAGCCATAACTTCTTCATCTGGAAGCCGTTTTCAGAGCCGATTTTTTGAACCAGCCTAATTTTTCGAGATCTTTCCATTGGAACACTTAGTTTCAGAATATATAGCTTCAGTTTCTGTTAAAATGGAAAGTCCATGCCAAGTTATTCTTGACAGCACCAACTACTTCCAATGGTGGTCCTACATTGTGGATTTACTTAGAAGTAAAGGTCTTTACAGAATAGCCTCAGGCCAAGAACCAAACCGAAAGATGAAGATAAGGCAGCTAAATGGGAAAATAGGCAAGATCAAGCACGTGGGTTGATAGGGATGTCTATTTCTCCAGATCTTAGATTCCATATTGCAGAACTTGATACTCCTAATGAAGCAATGAAACAGATCACTAAATTTTTTGGAATTAAAAATAAACTTAGAACCGATCAAATTGAAAATGAGTTGCTTACATTGGACCCCATAATTTTTCTTGCATTGAAGATTTTTTGTCCAAGTTCAAGACCCTTAGACTTCTCTTGGAAGGTGTTAAGGTTAAGAAGAAGATAGTAACCTTGTTTATTCCATTCTTACTAAGAAGTTAGGACCAACCTACTCTGTGTTTGTTTCCACCTTCCATTCTACAAGAGAAGCCTTCATTTCTCAAGGACAAACCTACAAGTCCCCTTCCTTTGATTATTTTTGTGATTCTTTAATAAGAGAACAAGAAAAACTCTTACACCTTGGTCTTCTTAATCTTGGAAACTCTTCTAAGAAAGCGTTAGCCGCCCAGCAGCAACCAAATTCAAAGAATCCTAGGAAGTTGTATCCTAAAAGGAATGGTCCTAAGCCAAACTTCATCCTCAAAATGAAAAATCATTTCAACAAAATGATAAGGCAAATAGAAACAAAGGGAAGAAGACTGATTGACATTGCCACTTTTGTAATCGATATGGCCACTTAGAATCCAAATTCTTTAAGAAGATGGAAGCCTTGGAAGCAGCAATGAAGAAGCATAACATCCATTTGGAGCACTCTTCAAATTCATCTTCAGGAATGGCACTTTATGCATGTGGTTGTCAAGCATCTCGGTCTGGCTATGCATTAAATGTCTCTTCTTCCTCTCATTCTCATGAATGGCTCATTTATTCTGGAGCTTCTTATCACATGGCCAAAAATAAAGCCATGTTTTCTTCTTTAAATGATTGTAACACCAAAAATATATATGTTGGTGATAATAGATCTCTTAGTGTTGTAGGGACTGGAACTGTTCATATAGACAATGGTCAATTTAATGATGTATTATGTGTTCCAACCTTATCCTCCAACCTTCTATCTATATATCAGATAACTCATTCAGGGGAAGGTAAAATCGTTGAATTTTCACCTCACGATGTTGTAATCAAGGACCTAAGGATCCTAGACAGATTTTAGCTACTAGCATTACTGATGATTCTACAAGGTTGTATAAGTTTCACAACTTGGGTCATCAAATCTTCCCTCAGTATTTGTTGCTCATAATGATGAAGTGAGCAAACTTTGGCATGAGCGATTTGGTCACTTAAACTAGCGCTCCCTTCAGCATCTATGTAAAGAAAATATGGTGACAGGTCTTCCTATGGTATCTTGCAGAGATGGCGTTTGTTCCGGATGTGTACTCGGAAAACATCATCGGGACAGTTTTGAAAAACGTGCCTCTTGGCACGCCTCAGCCCCTTTACAGCTTGTACAAAGTGATTTATGTGGTCCACTTCCTGTTGCTTCATTCTCTGGCTGCAAGTATTTCTTAACTTTCATTGATGATTTCTCCAGACGCACTTGGGTATACTTCTTAAAACTCAAGAGCGAAGTATTTAACACATTTTTGGCCTTCAAAGCCTTTGTTGAAAAACAATCTGGACATCAAATTCTTAAGCTAAGAACTGATAATGGTGGAGAATATGTTAAAAACACATTCATCAACTTTTGCACCGAAAATGGAATTCAAATGCAACATACTGTTCCATACACTCCACAACAAAATGGTGTAGCTGAAAGGAAAAATCGCACCTTAAAGGAAATGGCTAATTGTATGCTGCAATCTAAAGGACTCAGTCTTAGTTTTTGGGCCGAAGCAATTAATTGTGCAAATTATATAATAATCGCACTCCTACTAAGGTTCTAAAGAATATCACTCCAGAAGAA